>JAVQJF010124824.1:0-35740 GCA_036023855.1 Gadopsis marmoratus | reverse complement strand
CCCCCCCCCCCCCCCCCCCCCACAACACCCCAAAAAAAAAAAAACCCCAGCACATTTCCAAAACCATCTTACCTTCGTATACAGGGGCCATCGGTGCAAGGGTTTCTGTTATTCATGGCAAAAAAATAAAGCGAGATTTCTGTTCAAAACTCAATGAAAATCTGCCATCTTGAAACACTGATGAGAGAGTCGCGGCGGTCTCCTGCATCACTGGCCCAGTTCATTAGTGAGGAAAACGCTCGCAATTCATATCCAGGCGTTGGGTTTTATTTCAGACGCGGGGTCCGATGCGCGGCGAGCGGCGGCGGGGAGGCTGTGCCGCGCGGATCCCACCTGCGGGGTGCTTCCGGGGGGGGGGGGGGCTCCGATGATGAGCCACGCTGACAGGTTTACTTCAGCTATTGTGCGACATGTCTGTGGAGTGAGGAGTCTCTGCAAAAGTTGCAGTGGTCAGAGCGCAGCGAGTTCGCTGTGCAGTGCGCGAGTCGAGCGACGAACGAGTCGATGAGGGGGGGGCGACGGCGACACGCGTCACTCTGGACTCCCCCAAAACAAATGCCGTCAAAAGAGCCGCGTCGTCGTCGTCATCGTCATAAAGAGGACGCGAACCGTGTTACTGCGAGGCAGCCGCAAAGGGCGACGGTGTGATCGACTTTTAACAGCACGTGTACTGGGAATAAAATCTCAAGTAGAATGCAACAAGATTAAAGGAGAAACAATCAAATAAAATGCAAATACGGCAAAAGGATAACAGACCAGACATACAGTTACGTTGCACTTACTGTACTGCCAAAGCCCTACTAGTCTACTATTGCTACTACAACTACTACTTCAAATCAATTAACGATTTATTGCTACTACTATACATACACACTACTACTACTAATAGTAACAAGAAGAAGAAGCAGGAGTAGAAGAAGAATTTTGAAAAAACAAAAAATGCATATAAATCAAGTTAATAGGCTAATCAATGTCACATGATGTGGTTATTGTTACACTGTCGCCAAACAGCTGTTGACGTTATTCACAGCCGTGCAAAGTGCATCTGGGTTCGATGGCTCTGCGGGCGTCTGGTCACGCCTGCCGAGGCTGGAGCGCTCCTACAGTAGGCTGCCACAGTATGACGACATGAGATTTGCACAGAGTGAACTGGAGCGGAATCGGATTACATAGGCTCATACAAAATGTGAGTAATCTGTCATTTACCAGAGACCCCCAAAAATGCACCCACAGCAATACGCGCACCCGCCTCTGAATTAAACAAGTCGATGCAGACACGTGGGCGGTTGTTAATATAGCAGTGCAACAGAGCAGAGTCATTTCACCCTGTGCTCTGCTGAAGTAAACTAACCCGAAAATAATACAGGCCTCCATAGAAGCGTTTTGATCTCACTGTAGTAAAATACACACATAAAGTAGACTAGAACAGCCATATATTTTATCACAAAGCTACATTGTCTTACTGTGAAAAATCAATAAGTCATGGTCTGTCTTTAGCACATACTGGGCATGTTATAAGTCGTACAGTTTTGGATTATGCACTTACTCATTCATCACACAGAGCTGACCATTGCACGTCTAAGGGGTGATGTAACTGCAGCACTTTGGCGTAAAATGAGGTCTTAGAGGCTCACAGGGGGTGCACACCTACAGTATATATGTTTGCCATTAAAACACAAAGTAATGCAATTCTCCCATCAGCAGTGCATTGTTTATTCATGCCACTTCCTCAACAGAAACCACTAGAATGTTCCTAAAGGGACCACTGCGCTGTGGAAAACTGCTTAACACTGAGAGTATCCTGAGAATGTAAGACATAACAATATTGGAACGATGTGGGAGCCTATTCAATATTGAATATACTACAATATACTAGTATACAGTATGAAGTACATGACAATAAGTGTCTTTACCATACATTTAGGTCCTTTCCTTCTATTATGGTACAGTGTCTTTATATAGGTTTATTATTCCAATTTTATATGTTTACATTGCCGCACATTTTTGCATTGAGGCTTAATCATGTACAGACCAACAGGTTGTGCAGGCTTGGAGTGGGGATTAGGCAATAAGTAAAAATGCTAACTTGTGTTTCATAATTGCTTGGCTTTGCAGCAGAAAAAGAGCAGGTGCCAGTCTTTCTGGCAAGGCAGCACTTAAACACTACGGGGGCCCCCTCAGGACAATCAGCAGGTTTGAAAACCCTGAAATAGAGAAATGATACAAATCATTCTCCTGTTTCCTGCAAATATGACAAGAACCATCTGATTAATTCTGTACGACCAAGTAAATGTAGCTATTGTGCCTCCCTGAGGCCTTTCAGCCCAATTATGAAAATGGCCAAATGTTTCCTAAAAATCCAATTATCCAAACCCATTTTTTAATTTAACCTCCATTCGTATTAATACTGTTATTGTTTGTATAATGATATTATAAATAATATTACAAATTAAAACGTATTTATTTGGAAATGTGAAAACCCTCTAAATGTCTAAATACAGTCATTCATTGCGAAACTGTTCTCTCTCAGCCATATATATATATACATACAGTATATATACATACACATACTTTTTTCAGCACCTAACTGCTGCATTTTGCACCTCTGGTTGGGTGCTAACTGCATTTTGTTGCCTTGTGCAATGACAATAAAGTTGAATCTGAATCTGATCTGAAAGTACACACTAGGCCAAAGTTGAACCAGGATGTTGCTCTGCAAAAGGAATTTCCCAACAGTTTGGGAAATAACATAAAAGTTCAATTTCAATTTCACCTTTCACTTCCCAACAAGTGTTTTTTGTGAAACTGGGGACTTCAAGAAAATCTTTTGACTACTTGTGTTGCTTTCCCGAATGGACGACCTCTAGCTTAAAAAAAAGATAATTCTGAACTATAACTGTTACCGTTACGGAGAGGAATGATGGTTTGAAGTAGATCCTTGTTGTAAAAAAAAGACCTTGACAGTATGTGAAATGTGTAGATGTCGTCAACAACGTGTGCAATAGGTAATTCAATTGCTGTTACAAAATGTCCGAACGCTGCAATCATGCCCTGAAGTATGATAAAGATCCAGTCAGGGGTGTTGAAGGCGTTGCGTGACAACTAAACAGATGACATTGTGAACAACTGACAGTCAGACAGACAGATGGTTCGGGGCAATTACGTTGGGTTAATGCATCTCCCCTCCCACAAATCCCATTGAGCGGACACACAGTTTGATGTGGTGCATGTGGTTATATTCTACTCAACGATACATCAAGTAGATTAATAATTAATAAGAGGTGGGAGCTAGCCAGAGATAACTAGAATATATTAAATGTCGGGACTTTCTATCACACTAAAAGTTAATGAGTTGTTGTTTTATTATAGGAAGATGTTGTGTTACAGCTAATACTAACAGGTTCTTCAGCCATAGCATATAACATATACCAAACTGTCTCATTTTAGCAGGTTTTACACATTCATCGCAAAGGTTTTAATTAAGTAATGGAACAAATATTAATTTGATAAAAAAACATGGCCGGACATATAATTGTCTACCACATGTAGGCATCAAACATCAAAGCAAGGTGAGTAACAGTAACAGTATTTATCCCACTGAATGTTTTTGGTAGCACACATCTTCCTAGGTCACCTGCAACAACAGCCTCCTAGTCGGATTTGTTTTCAGCCTCTGATATATGATACCACACTCTCTGGGTGAGTAAAGACTATAAACTGTTATTAAGTACGGAAAATATGGAACACATGCAGCAGATAGAATTAAAACCCCCTGTAATTAGGAGTGTATTTATTCACTGGTGAGTGCTAGTGAGTATTGGATGCTCCTGTTTGTGTTGACACAGGACAGAGTGCAGCCTGCAGAGTTAGAGGACACACAAATGTTACCACATGGCCTGAGTTAAACACAAGTTAAGTCTGGTTAGAGTGTGGTTGTGTCGAGGGTACACAGAAAAACCGCCTGGACTTTCATGAGACTTCAAGCACAATACGAAAACAAATATTTCAGGTCTATTATTACACAGCAGTTGCCTATACGTGTGCTTCATACACTGTTGGCTACCACTCTTTCATTATCTTCTATTGCCTTGTACTTCTTCAGGTGTACCATATATGCAAAGCTGAGTTACGTAGGTGGTCCTATATAAATAAATACATCAAATCTCTCATCATGTTCATTTGGGCTGCATGCGTGCTCCTTTGACAATGTCTTTTAAGGCAAGTCAGGGAACCCAAACATCTTTCTTCTGTTTTTCCTCTGCCCCTCCTGCGTCGGTGGAAAACATGCTCAGTGGTTACTGACCTCTGACCTCTTATAGCATTGAAAAAAGCCTCTGTGCTGATTGAGACTCCTAACTGCTGTACTCCACTGTTTAGTCCCACAGGACCAATTATTACCTCACACATATTAGAAGTGGGACCGTTTCTTTGGTTCACTGACATGGATGACATCACTGACTTTTAAATCGACATAGCCATGGGAAAATCTCTCTTACCGAGAAGATTTGTTTGAGGGGGAAAAAAAAAAAAACATGCCCAAAAAGCAACCAAGTGAATTCCTGTTTGGCACAGTAGCCCAACCAATCTGCTTTCAGGTGTGACGTCAAAAATATGTATGCATGAATATGTAAAGTAACATTTGTAAGTTGTTGACATTCAGAAGTAATTACAGCAGGTCATAAAACATCCAGTCACAAACACAGGAGCCTAAAATCAAACATCTATCGGTGTCTGCGATGCTATCAGCCTTGTGTAGTTCCATGTTAACTCTGATGTATTTCCTCATAATGACAATTAAGCTTCATAATGAACTCAGCAAGAGGTACCCACTTATATGCCAGAGTATTCAAGACCTATTTGTCTTGCAAATGCCTGATAAACAGGAAATGTTTTTTAAAAAAGAGGAAATAAAACTACGATAATAAAATCACACCTATCTGAGTTGTTACATGAATGACAGTTCTCCTACACAAAAGCTGTGTTTTCCTTTCTGCAAAAGACGCTCTGTGGTTTTTGTTTGATATGTACGAGTGTGATGTTTTTCCTGCCTGTGAGAACTGGTGGTTTACCAGGCATCTCCGCAGAGTAAACAGAATTTAGAGTCGTCTGACAATGATTTTGCCATTGACTACCTCTTTGATTGAGTTATGGTATTTCTTTAATGGCAAACAAGCAGCATACATTACAACCCAAAGCTGTAAATGATTATCCCATATGCTTCACAAGCACCAGTGCGTGCAGTTCAACAATCAAGCAATTTGTCATGCATTATAAAACATAGAGTGCACTGAATAGCTCCTCTTTTTATTTATTTTTTTGAGCGTTCAGCAATGTGTTTCTCAAAGTGTTCTTTTTGTGTTTGCTCCGCGCCTCTTCGGTGCTGCTTGTTCTTGCTGCTGCTCGGCCTGTGATGGTCTTTGGATGTTCCTGAGAGGTATATCATTCACACGATGTTACTGCGGATGGGGCGGACATAGCCTTCTGGGTTGCAATGGGGGGGGGGGGTGAGAGGTCTACCAGGCTTCAGACAAATCTGCTGGAACAAATAATGAACAGGTTGCCCTGGAAACCAACCAACTCATCTGCATGAGACAAGTCAGTCCAAAGAGATGTAGCCTAGACTAGAGGAAAGTAGCAAGAGGCTGCTTATTATATATGGTACACACCATGACTAATGCAATGCAACTATGCATCCCATATAGAGTCATTCTTCAAGTATAAACCGCTCTTTCCGTTTTTCCTGTCACATGATCTCTTTGCTTTACATGCTTTCTCCTTTTTCATTCAGATGCCATCTATCTGACTGTACATGTAGTGTCACTGACATGTGCAACAGCGTTTTCACAATCATCTTTTTCTGCCTTCTGATACTGTCTTTTTAGGAGCCTCGATCGAATGCGTGTACTGTGTCACTAACGGGTTTTTGTCCATCACTGAGGCTGTAATTGATTTCTAAATGTATTCCACGTTGAGGCCAGTGGGTTGTCCATGCCAGTCAAACTCGTACTCATCTTTCTGGCGCTTTCGACTGGTGAGTAAATATGTTCGGCCTTGAGCACGCTGACAAAGAAAAGAGACAAGCTAAAGGCGGTTCCTGCTCTTTTTCGATGGTCTGAGCTGGATTTAATGGGCACCGCTGATCAGTAAGTTGATAAATCAGATCACTGATGCTGGTAGACCAGACAAAAGCAGCGCAGCTATCTTTAGCTTGTCAAAATGGTGCAGCCTCATGACCAGATGATGGTGATGGTGTTCAGTTGATGTGCCTGTGGGAAGTGTTTTATCAGGGGTTTGATGTGTTGCCAGCTTGACCAGCAAGATACCAGAGCATGGCTACCAAAGACCAGTGTAGACCCCCGAAAGCATTTAGAACTTGATACAAATTGTTCCTGTTGCATAACATTAAAACATTCTACACATGATTGATCTGTAGTTAAAGGGTCATGTTTTTCTGCTCTAGTCCAAACTCTACAACATGAATAATGAATAGTGGAAATGAGTGGAAGTCCTACTCAGTGACATAACCTGAATATCACAGTGGAAATCCAAAGATACGCTATGTTTGACCAACAGGAGGCAGAGAGAACAAGTGCTGTAAGCCAAAGCCTATATAACATCTAATAGGCTATTAAGTAGCTAGAGGGTTGACGTTCACTGACTGATGTAGAAAATGCAAAGTCGTCAGGTAAAATGTAAAAAACCTGGTGTCTGTTAAAATTAAAGGGGCATTCCATTGATTTTACACATAAAGGCCAATTTACTCATCATGAGGAGAACCACTCAGCCAGTGAAAACAGTTGTGTAATGTATTCTGTGGCTCCGGAGGGAACTTTTTAAAGTCTGAGAAAATAACCCCTGCCTGATTGCATTGTGGGAATTGTAGGGTCCAGCGGTTTTGATGCTTGGCTCATGTGAGGGACTAAAAGCTTAATCTGTCCTGCAGCTTTAAGATATTTCATTTAAAATGTCTAAAATTGCATATTGGATCATGAAATTCATGATTTGAAGGGGAAAAGCTCATGTGTCAGCTGTGAGATGGGACCCAGAAGAACAGGCAACAAGCTCTTGGTCCATCCCATCATTGTCTCACTGTCCCATCACAGTCTCTGTACATCATGTTAAACACACGCCAGCAAAAAGTGCAGACAACACATATAGACATGTCATCTGTGCTGCTCAAGGGTTTCTGTCCCAGTGCACAATATGCATTTACTGTGCACACTTGTGTGTTTGTTGAATCCTTTTTTACTTATCTGGTTTTGACCCATGATAAATGAAATCAAACCTGCATAGCCAGATGAGGTTCAAGGGGAATTCAGGGCTCTTTGTGTAATCAGTATAGACTGACCAAAACCAACACCACCGCATCTGAGAAAAGTCTTTACAAATGTAACCAGGTTTCCACACACATTAGCCATAATTAGCATGTAACCCGGCCTTGCACGATTGATCACCCAACTGAAAAAAGGGGAAAAGCAACTGCAGCCCCTCCTATGCTCTTTCTTTCTCTCAGAGCACTGTTTAGTGCTACAACAAACCTTATTTGCAAGCAGTGTGCCTGCCAGGTATGGTGTACCAACAGCGCAGGTTTCAGCTCCTCTATTGTGGGATGAACATTAACCACTTAAGATGTAGCACTTTCCTTCAGTTGGCAAGAAGCTGTGTACAGTGTAAGTGCTTTTGATCCAACTTACTCTACTACTGAAAGTGATGTTTATATATCCCTTTTCCACTATTTTCATGTGTGCGTCTGCAGATACACACGGGCACGTTTGCACACGTGCACACATGCCCATATGCATGCACAGAGAGATGAGAGGGAAAGAGAAACTGTCCAGAACATGTAAATTCCTGTCTGTTTGTGAAGCTGCAGCTGCTGTGGAAGTTATGTAACCTGCTATCAGTATACATGAAGATTTACATGCTATAGAACACTGAAGATGCACATATGAGCTTACATTGTGTGAAACCTCTGCGTATGAAAGCAACTGTGCCCCCAAGATTAGAAATGACAGGGTTCAGGGTAGTCGAAGTCCAGAGACAAAAAGAGAACTACGCCCACACTTTCAACTTCACTCCTAAGCAAAATAAACCAAAGGTTGTGTCCTTGAAACACAGCCCGTCAGTGGTTTCTCAAGTGCTGTAGGCCTATGCACTGCCATTTCTTTCCTGTCTGACATACTGAGCAGTGCAAGCCGTGCATGCCCCGAGAAATCAAAAAGCCTCCCCTGTTAACACAGAAAGAATGTCTCTCCTCTTCTATTTCCTTGAGATGAATGATGTCACATCGCAAAGCCACGAAAGAGCATTAATGGTCACTGTCTCACAATGGCCTAGATGCTCAGCTAACGCAGTTTAGTGCACACAGACACAGACAGAGGTAGGGGCGTTTTCCAGCAGCGAGGAGAAAACATTTCCTCCCCCTGGGGCCGTGGGTTGTTCCAGAGGGTGGCAGGCAGACTGGGTTTCACACTGCTCTGCGGGGCAGGGTTGAACCTCTGGTGAACTCTCCGATGGTGAAGGCAGAGCTGCGACTCAATGAGTGACTGGCTGACCCCACCTCTTGCAGCCCCAGACAGCCAGGTTTGGTTGGTGGCTGCAGCACTTGTGTCTGTGTTGGAGATCACAGGTTAGAGTGACACCTGCTGGAGTCTGCAGAAAAATGATTGCCTAATCTTCCGACAACATAATGGTTTTGTGATTTATGGTTCCGCATGTGTCAAATGCTGAATAGTGAAATGGTAAAATATTTTTAATTATGTTTTTCTTTAACTGAGACACCTCCGGATGTACAGAAAGAAAGCTGGCACAAAGCCTGCAGTACTTGTTGGATACTAGCCGGCCACTGTGCTCCAGATAACCTCACATTCAACTACATATCCTGTTTTACTGAGAGAAAGAGGCATTTGTTGCCCTGAAAATAGAAAATGGAGGTAAGCCTTTAGAGCTCAGGGCAGGGTATGATTTGGCCAGCATGCCACATGTGTCTTCCCACACTGAGTTCTCATAATAAGGAAGCTGATAGCATGATGAATGTTGTCTGAAATACAATGCTCCATGGCACAGTGACTACCAAGGTAATCCCTCTCCTCTCCTCTCCTCTCCTCTCCTGTAAAATGCTCTAATGGTAGCTAATCACTTAAGCTCTGCAGTATGCTGTGTAACTAAAGCAGGGCCCACTCAGGGTCCCAAGGTTGTGAGTGGAACTGATGACATATTCTCAGATGATCTCACAACAAGTGAGCTTTAAACTGTGTTGCTAATCCAAATGGCTCCTTGTGCTCATGGACAGAGTGACTCACGGGTCAGAAAGACAAAGATGATGCTGATCTTTATTTAAGGGAATGAATTACCATTAGAGTTATTGAAAAGTGGCAACAAGCTTCAATGCAGTCACGAAGATATGTTTTGGTAGAACAAACCACCAGAGTGTCCAGACTTGAAATTAGATTTTATAGTCCACTGAAAACTATATGACAAAGACTCTATAATAATCATTAAGATAAAGTCACAAAGCATGACTTCGCAGTGGCATTGTGCAAGAGGTCTTTTCCTGTTTTTCCAGAGGACAGATAGGATACTTATCCTTATGGGAACGAGCAGCTGGACGCATCCGCAGTGTAACTGCTGAGTCCTTGGTGGTAATAAAATGCTCAATGTCCTGTCCAGACTGTTCAGGAATGTTGGAGAGGAGCTCAGTGATCCATATGTTCTTTCCCACATGGCGGTGCTATCTGGACTCTTTAGATCACATCCAAACCAATGTGTTTCATTAGAGCTGGCTGTACACACTGCCTGTGGGGGATTAAGTCTATAAATCACGGCTGAGTTACTTATTGAAATCAGCAGTGGGCTCGTGCAGAGATATTCTCCCGCAAATCTGAACTGACTGATTGCTGACGTGAGTAGTTGCACGATTTTGATATCCACTGGTCTGCAGGAGTGTTTCATTGATGGGGACAGCAGTTTTTTAGGAGATGGTTAGGTGTGTGTGTGTGTGTGTGTGTGTGTGTGTCATACATGGAATAGACATTAGGGTACAGGGGCATCTTTACAGAAATACAAAGCAGATTGCAGAATTGTTCTCCTGTGGCAATAAGGAAGTGTCGCTCATACCAGACAGTCATCTTCATGTGTAAAGAGGTAGCTTTGTTCAAATGTTTAGCAAGCTAATCACCATTAGCCACCAAGCTGACTACAGCAAACATGAATGTTAATCAATCATGTGCTATGTAATGTATAGTATATTAAAATGAGTAAATACTAGCAATGTTGGTATAATATACTGCCAATAAAACGCTTAAGAGGAAGATTTGGGGGAAGCATTTATGTGAAAATTTGCTGATTGATAATAATTTTACTTATTATTTGAATTGGTCTCTTCCAAAGCACATTTCACTTTTGATCTACTGCCAATATTAAGAGCAGGGATTATCAGTCAACGTTATCTTCTGAATTATAATACATGGCATTAGCAAAATACGTTTTGGGAAAACCAGTTGTGTCCAAATTAAGATTTCTGTCAGTATCAGTGTATCAGATGGAACATTCAGAGGCTCTGGGTAAACACGGGCATTGATCAAAACACTGTACTTTTCAACTTCAAACATTTTTTAAATTAAATATTCCTTCAGTAGGGTTTCCCTGCATGGCAACAAAAGTAGGCTACTAAACCACTTGTTTAAGGTTCAGATAAAATTCATGTTTAAATAATAAGAATGAGACTGGATGGGCCCGCAATGCCAAAGGCAAGCAACGTTCCCAGTCACCAATGCAGAGCAGTAATTGCAGGAGCCTGAGCTGCTACAGCATAGCAGGTGCTAACATTCTGCTCTCTGTTTCGTAGCTACATAGAGACTTCATAGGCAGATTAATCGAAGAAACAAGGTAATCTTCTAAAGGTGTCAGAAATAAATCTGCTTTGCACCATAGTCTGTCCACTTCATGTCTAAAATAATGCCTTTGCCCCCTGCGTACACGTGTGAGTTCTTCTGTTCATCTGTTTGTTCAGTAGTTTGCTAAAGAGGAGGAGCTGCTAGCCTTTACAGCCTCTGTAATAACCAGGATTTCTCTTTGCACACAAAAGGTGAAGCCCTGACAAGGGAGTCAGCAGCTTCTGCTAAGGTGTCAAAAGACTGTGTGCCTCATAAAGCACCCACTGTTAACACCCTTAACACACACACACACTCGCAGACACGCGTGTGGATCACTGTGATAGTGGACTTCTGACGAGGCAACCCAACTGACCTTCCCCTCTCCATGCGCAATTCGACATGTGTTGTCATTGGCCGACGTGGTGAGCGCAAATTGTTTAATTAGGGCTCATCGGTTACTCTGTCACAGCATCTAATCATATCACAGCACTCCTTCACAATTTGCTATATCCTTTATGAGCAAATAACATGACGAAATGTCATCAATAACTTGAGAGTCAACCATCAGAGAAGTAGATCCTCTTCCAAGAAAAAAAGATTATAGATTATATAAGCTACTGGAACTATGGAACTAAAGGGTGATCTGTCTTTAGGGTAACGCTTCAGATTACAGCACGCAACATACAGCGGAATTCTTTCCAATTTTATAATAAAGCGGTAAACCAGTACAGTACATACAGATACATACATAGCTAAGGGAACAAGACGTGAAGTTAGGGAATAATGAGGTAACGATGAGGGAACTTAAAAAGCAGTTACACTGTAGGTATTTTTTGAAACAATGGGTACGTATTCTGTACAGGAAACATACAGTATGACTGTGTATACTGAGCAACAATCATTTGGGAGGAAATTAAACAGAATTTTAACTAAGTATTTTAATTACCTATTCTAAAATTTTAGAATTTATAGCAGTAACAACATAAAGATGCTATGGCCATATTGGTGTAGATGGATTTTAACAGTCAATAGGTCCTGGTAAAGAGAACAATCTGACCTGACAGAACAGCCCGTTATCAATTCACTCTATTTTCTTTCTCTGCCCCTCTCTCTAAATATTTATCTTTTTTTTACAGACATTCAGCCATCAAAAGATGAGACACTCAGCGCCTCCTAGCAACAAGAAGAGGGTCTGCCCCCCTCAGAGAGCTCCTGTTAATCTCTAACCTCGTCTCTGCCTTTACGACCACGCTGACGTCAAAGGCCAGACCTCTGTTATTGTTTCTGGAGGACCAAAGTGCCTCGGATGCGGGGATCCAGACCAGCGTTGTGCTTCCTGTCGGACTCTAGAATAGCTGTCCTCTCTCTCAGACTGGCAGCAATCATTGAAGTCACCTACAGTACTGTGTGTGCTGAGAGGGCCGGCTTCGTGACAAGAAAGCCGGCCTCCCGGGGGGCCTTGGCTGTAAATATCGCTGTTGTTGTTATGGTGGATGATGTGCTCTGTGGGGTGGGCACATGGCTGTGTACGTGTGTGTGTGCGTGTGACTGTGCTTGTGGGCAAGAGCATAAGAGGTGGCACAGGTGGGGGGGGGGGATCCATGTGACTCACAGCGGGTGGAAAGGCTATGGATTAAGGGAAACGCTGTAGGAAGGTAGAAAGGCAGGTATGGCATGTACTTCCATTTTCTCAGAGAGTACACCTGGCCGATGACGTACTTGACTCCTTGGTGCCTATGTCTAACACATGACTTAATGAATCATGAGCATAACCGTTCTTTTTCTCTCATTTTTTTTCCCTTCTCTTCTCCGTCGTCTCCTTCTCTGTCTGCTCCCCCCACTCTTCTATGCCTTGTCATCCATCGTCTTTCTTTAAGAGGAAAAATATTCCCCCTTTTTCTCCTGCTTCAGTGGTTCATTTCTGTCGTGTGTTGTTTGTAGAGGCTCAATGGAGCGTCACTTACTGGCCCCTCGACAGATTCCAGACTACACACTGCAGCTGTGGCTATAGAATAGACGTAAGAGCTGGCACTGTGTTGCTCCAAATTACTCGCTCTGCTTTCAGTGTTTAAATAATGGTCTTAGCACAGAGTTAATGGCAGTAGTGGGAGGCTAAGTGATGAACACACTGTTTTCAGTGCAAAGTGTTCCAGCTAGTGCAAGCTCAGGATGGCCTGGGTCCCTGGGTTAATAGGGTCCGGGGAGTGATATGTTGTCTTAATGGAAATGAAGGCTGCTTGAGGGAGGACATTACTGTGATTCTATCATGTGTAATGTTTTGAAGAAGTGAATGTGGCCATTATTTCCTCCTATTGCTTTGTCTCGTTGCATCTTTTGGGGGTGGGTATTAGAGTGAATGGGTTACAGTCAGCTATTGTGCCCTTTTGTTAATGTTGTTAGCTTGAATGCAAAAGGACAGAGAGCATCACATCGATCAATGTGCGCATGTGTTCCTTTCTGTTTTTTTCTTTCAAAATGTTCCTTTTTCTCCGCTGTGTGCTCTTCATTGTTATTGTACATATTTGAGAGACACAAAGACACAGCATATGGACATTCCTGTCGCCGTACAGCCGCTTTCATTTTTTTCTCTGACTTCTAGGCCTGTGTTGTGGGTAAGAGATTGTTTCATTAGGGAAATATTCATGGGTGGGGAGTGCAGGCTCAGTTATTGATGCAGCTCATTGGCTTTTTGTGAGGCACAGTGGGCTCTCTTGATTGATTGTGCTAGACGGCCGATGATGTGACACAGAGGAACGCCAGACATGTAGAACTACAGCATGAGCTATTGTCAGAGATAAACCCCCGCTGAGTGCACTCACACACACACACACACACACTCACTCGTGCACATAAGCATACTGTAAGAACATGCCTCTGTAATGAAGACAGCTCTGTGATGGTAATGAACAAGTCCTTCATCACTTCATCTAGTCCTTTATGGTGAGGAGATTGGCCCTTGCTCACACAAAACAATTAATATTAATGCTTGGCTGGCAATTGAATAATAGCTGAGATTCACGCTCGAGCCACAGTAGGTTTCGATGATAAAGGATTAGGAGCAGTGGAGGGGTTTCTGGGTGAGCTGATTTTGGAATCCAACTTTTGCAGACTGGATAGGCCAAACTAGGCTGGTCTAATCTGGTCCTGGTTTCCCAAAAGCTTAACAGACTAAAGTAATCTTCAATTTCTGAGGCGCTAGATCAATGATCTGTTTAGTTTTTGTTCATTTTTGTGAAGGATTGCAGCCTGGAGCAAACCAGATTTGGTTAGAGCGGATTCTTTTGGCTTGTGACTCTGCAGTGCCATAGCTTATTAATCAGAGGAGTGTTCTCTCTGTGATAAGCCTGCGTATTGTGTCTGTGTGTGCGTGTGTGTGTGTGTGTGTGTGTGTGTGTGGTGCAACTGTGTGACCACCAGCCAGGATGTGGGAACCGGGGCTGAGCTACTACAGACAATGCTCCACAGTGCAAACACTGACACATGCACACTCACACACATTCGTACTCTTGTGACAAGAAGCCACGTTTCAAAGTCAGCACCACGCAGATCCAGAAGCACTGGTGGTGGTGGTGGTGGGGGGAGGGGGGGCTTGGGCTCATCCCGCTCTCCCTCCAAACCCCTGATCCTCCCTTCTCAGTCTCCCATTCCTCATCCTCTCTTGCCCATCTGGACACATCCATTTATACAGCCTTGTGTCTCAGTAGGACAGTCTCGGGGTCTCATGCATGCAGATCTGATGCTGGCATCCTCTTGTCCATGTGACTGCCTCTGCACACTTTTTTCCTCTCTTGGCATTGAATGTGCTTGTGTGTGTGTGTGTGTGTGTGTGTGTGTGTGTGTGTATCATGTATGTTCACCATTTGGGGAGTTTACCCGGGAGTGCACAAATCAATGGTCACGTATCGATGCCGTTTTTATGAGGCACTTAACAATAAAAAAGCAATAAGCTATGACATGGATAATGCGGTGAGGCATCACAGGCATTGGAAAGCAATTATAACAGCTCTGCTCCTCTCCGTATGATTTACAGACATGCCTGCAGACTTAAAAAGCTCTTTGATACCAACAACATTTCCAGGAAGTGAAAGGGGGATTTATAGAACTGTTTGCCTCGCTCCTCACGTGCTACCTCATATCCATTTTCAGGGTTTTAACTGATATTGAGCTGAAGTAATATCATTAATAAATAGAGAGACTATGCTTCTCCCTGGAGCCTGAAGTGCATTACACTCTGCCGGTGGGTGCGTAGGTGTTTTCAAATTGTCACATATCACTCTTCACAGTCCATCACAGCAGATATCCTGTACTGTAAGTTCACTCCTAATATTATAAAACTTGGTTATTGCATGATTGCGTGTGGGTTGATAATATTGTTTGTGGATTTGCCCACAGCTTGCTGCCAGTCACAATGCCGGATTATTCATGAAGTGAAACTGCCGAGAATTACTGTGAACCGAGTGTAATTACACAACACCTCAAATCAGCCATACGTGGGCGACTGAGATACCAAACTCACCTGACAGCAACAAACCTCCATTTGATTAAAACTTTTGTTTGCAAAATGGTTGCTAGGTCATCCCTTTTGATCACAGCATGCTGTCAATCTTAAGTCTGTTTTATTGTCTCATATGCGGTATATTGTTCTTGTGTATAGGTTTGTTTTTCACAAATGTGCAGTTTATTTTATTTGAATGATAAATTAACAAGTTGAAGTTACTTTTAAATGTACCCTGTGAACTAGCACATAAATCTATATGTTATTAATATGTAGCCGTTATGTGCGTGGTCAGAGACGGTTGAACATAATTCATGCAATTGTTGTTACACATTGTTACACAAGCAGTGGCTTTGAGGTTAAACGCACCAAAACCGTCTGTTTAGAAGCACACACATATACCTCAGCTGTTAACGTTGTTTGATTGAAGTTTTAGTCTCTTTCTTCATGTGCTCAAATGCACTGCATGAACTCTGGCAGCAGCTCAACCACGTATCCCAGGAGGAAGTGTGATTTATGATCATGACGAAGCTGTGTACTCGATGCTGTTAATTGACATTAGTGATGGAAATGTGATCCTAAATTACTGGCTGCCTTTTAGGATGAAAATCCAGCCCCATCGCCAAGCACTTCTTCACCCTGGCCTGCAAAGATTTGAATTTCTTTCACAGGTCCTCCCACGCTTCACCCATGTCACACGCCACTGTGCAATGTTTGCGCAGCGCTGTGCATGCGTGTCACAGATTCTGTGTTGAGAAGTATTTATCTGGACATGTATGCAGTCTAGTGCGTCAGTGGCTTTTGTCACCCTAGGCAGCAGGGACAGAGTTAGTTTTCTGTGATTGTGTAGAATGCTGACTCATTGTGGCTTCACTAAAGTTGCATGTTGCACTCGCCGCTGGCTGAGTTTAACTAATTGCCCACAGTTTGAGCAACAGCTTGGTTCATTTGCAACACAAGACTCCAGTAAACTCAAAGACACATTTGGTCTGCTGGACCTGAAGTGTCTGTGCTAATGTTGTCTTTGAATCCAAGAGCAACCAATCTGTCTTAATGTAATCTAAGAGCCTTTCACACAATCTGAGCTTCCTCATCAAGGGAACACTGGCTGATTACTGCTATGTATGTGCACATCATCTTATATGCAAACTCCTTATATGCAAGCTCTTGCTTCATTTCAATTTGCTGTGGTGATGATGATGATTGTGATTACTCTTTAAAGGTATCTAGCTAAAAACATTTCAAACTTACATTAGGATGAATAAATAATGCATTATCCAAGTGCTAACATTTGAAAATGTTCTACCTTTATGGTTCTAAAAGGCATCATTTGGCAATGCAAAGTTTGTGTCGATACTCTCCATTGTTTACTAATTTTGCTTTATTCCCAGTCAGGACAAGTGCTACATCCATACTGAGAGTGCTCTTACTATCAGACTCCATTAGACAGTGTTACCAACAGCTGGCATGTCTGTCAAATCATCATCATCATCATCATCATCATCATCCAAACAGCCGACAACTAAATGTCTCTTTTTCCCTCTTAGTTTGATGTTTTCTATAACCAGCCCTTTTTCTGTTCGAGTGGTTTGTACATATTGTTTGTGTTGCCATGCAGGAGGTAAAGTAGCTGTGATGTGTGTGTGTGTGTGTGTGTGTGTCTTAATGAGTGTATGTGTAAGAGTGACGTCTGTGGATGAACGACTGACGTGGCCCCTCATGCAACCATGCCTCCTCATCTTCCTTTCCCTCCCTCCTCCGCTGATCCTATCTATCCTCTCTCTCCTCCGTCTCTTCATGCCAGACCTCTGCCCTCCATGCTCTCCCCCTCCTCTGGTCCATTCTTCAGATTTCTTCTCCCTCTTTCATCTCCTTTAGCGAGTAACCATAACACACCTCCTACACCCTCCCATGTGCTCTCTTACACCTACAGTACCCTTCACTGATGAAGGACTTAACAACAAGGAAAGCTGCAGTTTGATTAACATTCTTCACGTAAACCTTACATATTGGCCATAGAACTGCAGACTTATGTGGACAAATAACTTTGTCTAAACTCTTTTCTAACTAGACCTGCCAGCAGGTTTTTCTACTGGGGTCCAGGCACCTGAAGCAACTTCCAAACTGAAGATGCACCATCTCTCAAAGCAGTAGTGAGTAGGTTTATTATTTACAAACTACAATTACATGCAGAATGACTTGTGATTCACGTTTTCACAAAGTCAAATTTGAAACCCATATACTAATATAGCAGATAAACCCATATAGCAAATATATCACATATATCACAGAGCAAAGTACTTCAAATGGGCTGTTGCTCTTCTAAACTGTACATTTTTAATTCCAACAGGTCATTACAGTTTGAATATTTTACTTTTTTTTCTATTCTAACAAAGGTGTTTAACCTAGGTTTATTGGCTTATATCCCAGCAACCTCAAACCCCTTCCCCCCAAGCCCCATTCGATACCAAGTGCTAAAGGAGTAGATGCAACTCCCAGAGGCTTGTTCCTTATCCCTCCCTTCGTCCTTCCACCCCCACTCCTCCTGCTTTGTGTGAGCGCAGGAGATGCATCTCCCAGAGAGGTTTGTTGCTCATTTCTCCCTCTCTGGTAAGAAAGGAAACCAGTCTCTCTCTCTCTCTCTCTCTCTCTCTCTATATATATATATATATATATATATATATATGATTTCTGTTTAAAGCAGATATAATGGATATTTTTACGACAAACAGTGAAATAAATGACAATGTAAAATCAACATGAAAGGGGTCCACAGCAGTAATTCCTGACCCTTCGCACTGTCCCACATCGCTGCTTCCTGAAACCCAACATACAACATTATACTCAGTACGGCTCTTCAACTTTCTTTGATTCATTACAAACATCAAATATTACAACATGTAAAAATGTCATATTTATTAATGGGAAGGTGGGAGGCTCAAAAAGTCTGTATGTGGTAGAATATAATGTGCAGCAGTTACGGCAGCCAGCAGGGGTCAGCAGAAGCTTTTGGTAGCCTGTGTGCAGCCAAGGAGGAGCTGAAGGTCTGCAGCTGATCCTCCCATCAAACAGGATTACTATCATGGCACGAAACTAAATATCTCTGAGCAGCAGGTGTCTTTGTGCAATTTAGATTTCTCTCATTTTGCACAATGTGAATACATGATGTCACCAAAACATATTACATTTAAAAAACAAAATTACAGTCGTGACGGATGTACATATTTTTGTTTATTCCATAGAAACTGCAGCATTACACAAGTGCTGAAGCTGTAAACCTTGTTTCAGACGCACACACATTCAATGTGGAGCACTGGTGAAGGGAGGTGAGACAGCAACACTGAGACAGGAAGGGGGGGTCAGTTAACGGTCACACTACAGAACTCAGAGGGGCTTTCATTTCTGTGACACCGACTGACCTCCTGAGAACAGTGTGGGCTACCGGCCTTCACGGGCAGCAAATAGAAATCATTCCTACAGTAAGTAAATACATTCTCTAGATTAAGACCCATAAATATGTTTGCACATTAATGACAGTGTGTACAGACGAGGTCCATGTGTCCACAGGCCTGCACGAGATTACATATCATAGTCACAACACAGCAAGACAAGGACATTTACTTTTCTCCGAACAGGTTAACAACACAGCAAGACATGATGGGAGGCAGTTGAGGAAAGGCCTGGCTGCTACTCACCCGTTAGGGAGGAGGGGAGAGGAGAGGAGAGAGGAGGGGAGAGGGGAGAGGAGGAGAGGGGAGGGGAGGGGAGGAGAGGAGAGGAGAGGAGAGGAGAAGAGGAGGAGAGGAGAGGAGAAGAGGATGAGGCTGCGGTCGTCAATAGGCAGCACAGAACAGTTCTGTCCTGTTTAAAATCTGTTTTCCATCAACACACAAACAGCTGTGTGTGTTTCCACATCCCACGTCTCCTCCTGTGTTCCCACAATCCTTTGTTGTAGCTGACAGATGGTGATAATCAGTATTGTCCCCGAGAGACGAGAGGACACACACACACACGTAAAAGTGTAAAAATACAAACACACACTGGCTCACCTACATACTGACCCCCACCTGGACACCCATCACCTGAATCGGAGTCCTGGGCCTGAGAGATGATCCGGATCGTGTTATTAATCAGTAGGTCTCCTGCTGCTGGTTTCATCACAACCATGACGTCTCCAGCCTGAAGAAAACCTTCTTCTTCTTTCTGTAACATCATTCGTCTCTTCTGATGTCATGTGTTACACGGTCCTCTGTTTTTAATCCTCGTCATCGATCATGTCCTGACAGAACAATCTGACTCTCATCACAACATCTGAACCAGAACCAGTTCTCTCCTCAGAGCCTCTGTGTGTCGAGACCTGAAGCTGCAGGAATATGGTTCCTGTGGCGACACAAACAAACATCTGAATCTTTAGTTCATATCAGTGGAACAGTAAAGAATGAAGGCTTGAGAGTGTCGCGGCTACACGTGCTTCCTGCTGCAGGTCCTCTCGCTCGGCCCAGGTGAGCTATGTGATTGGTCCGCAAGGTTCACCTGGTGTTTGTAGCTCCTGGTCCAGCAGACTGCTGGTCCGCTTGGCTGCTGTGCTTGGACTCTGGTTGTTGTTCAAATGATCCAAACACTGGTGCTCAATCTCACTTCAGGGTCCATTTAGTAGCTGTTCTGGAGCTTCCCATCATATGACATGATCTTCTTCAGCAGGTGAACTGTGCAGAAGCTGTTTGTGACATAAATCAAACCAATGTCCTGCAGTTTAAAATGGAACAAACGGAACATTAATATTTCTTTCAGGCAGAAACAAACAGATTTAAATCTGCAGCAAATTGTTTGAGTCACTTTTTAAGGCAACTTAAAAAGTCAACTTTCAACGGCAGACGTGACGATGTCCCGAGGACTTCCTGTGATCTGGATTTCTTTGGAAAAACATTTTCTGGACAGAATGACTGAACCTGCTGTCGGTTTAATCACGTCGAGTCCCTGCAGGTTCCACTTCCTGCTCCGCTCTAACAGGATTTCCAGCCGCCGTCACAGGAGGAATTAATGATCTATGATTAATTAGGCGACGAGGAGGAGGAGGAGGAGGAGGGAGTCACGTCCCACAGTCGTGATGAACAGAATAGATTGAGTACAACACATCTGGATTCCAGGCGTCGTTCCCCTCCTTAGAGCTGGGACTCGGTGGTTTTGCTCCTGACCCCTTTCAGCTAAATGTTTGTGGGCGTGTTGGCGGCTCATCGTGAATTCATGAAATCATTTTGTGGCTGCTTGTTTTTAACATCAGTAACATTGTAGCTGCTGTTGCTTTACATCTGTATGTGGAATTGTACTGAGCTGCTGTGTGTTCTCTTTCACCATGCTCTCACTCTACCCCCCCTCTCTTTTCTCTCTCTACCCAACCGGTCGAGGCAGATGACCAGAGCCTGGTTCTGGTTCTGGTTCTGCTCGAGTTTTCTGCCTGTTAAAGACAGTGTTTCCATGCCACTGTCTCCTAGTGCTGCTCCTGGTGGAAATGTTGGGTCTATACATATAGACTTGGTCTAGACTTGCTCTATATTAACAAGTGCTATGAGATAACTCTGTTATGATATAGAATATAGAAACTGAACTGAATCGTTGAACATCACCTGCAACACCGACACTTATCTCCCAGCTGCTTCTCCGCCGGCTCACATGCTAATCGTGCTGCTGTGTGTGTCATCAGGTTTACAGCAGTCGAGGACTGTGCAGCTCTGATCGGTGTGGGTTAGGTGGGAGGACGTCTATGAAGGTATTGTTGGTGCAAAACAGCTGAGCACCTGTGACAGTGGAATGTGTAGCTGTAGACAACAGTCACACGTGTTTCAGTACATTTGAATGTTTTACAGAGTAACAAACCTGTACATTTTTTTTCTCTCCCTCAAACACAACACAGCAGTTACACCTTCTCACATTCTTCACTGCAGGAGCACAAATCCTGCGCTGCGAATCACAAATTAAGAAACTTATATGCTCATATTTTTGCTGCAGTTGCTGCAGTGAATATGGTGCAAAACACATTCACACACCCATATAAAAAATGTGAAATCATAAACAAAATGTGCACATCTGCAAGTCAGTATTTGAATTCATGCAATGAGAGTTGCACACCTGTAAAATATTTTCTCACAAATCTATACTATATTTTTTTCTTGGATATATTTCTATCACAAACACAAGTCAATAACTACAGCTGCTTGAATCTGCCGCTACGAGTCTCAAATCCTCTTTTGTCGCTCACAAATGACTTTTGCACCAAATACCTCAGTGAATGTGGAGCAGAAGTGATTTGTGTACTTGCAGAGCGCCAGGGGTCACCTGAAGGTGGCAGTAATGCAATGTCATGGATGCCGACTGCCTGTCTTCGCACTCAAACGATAAAGGAGAAGAAAAAAAAGCCTCCAGCTTCGTCTCGTCGTTCCTTTTGCATCGAGCTTCTACCTGATATTTAAGGTATGTTGTCTGATATCACCCACCATTATACTCTATTATATTATATATATATATATATATATATATATATATATATATATTATATATTATATTTTAAATAAGGTATGTTGGTTTCTTAGTTAGGTTAGCTAGCTAACACTGTCATGTTAGCTTGATATCCAGTCATCAAAGACACCCTCATACTAAACTCTGTGCATCGATTCTTTTTGGTTCTGATTTATAGAACAATGACAGCTCAGGGTGGGTCTTTGCAGGTCATGACTAAGCACATAAGGTGAGATTCATTGTGTTAATGTATGTTAGATACCGGGAAACCAGAGTGTTGGGCAGGTCTGATCGCCATGATAAACACAAATCCGGTATTTTATTTTCATTTCAGGCTTGTTTTATGTGAAACGCATCATTTATTAAATCAGACATCACTCAGTAATTTAGATGCCATCCGTCCAGAGATTTTGTTGCAAGCTGTAGATTAACTGGAAGGTTGCCTTGTTAATAAATAAATGATGCTCACTTCCTGTTTCCTACCAACACTTCCTGACCCCCCCGATGTTTCCAGTTGTTACCCCTGAGAGCTGACTGAGTCTGGAACTGGTTAACAGGCTCTACTCCAGGGGGGTGTGTGGATCTTCCTCTTGTTGAAACCTGACATGGTTCTTCTTTGGGTTTGAACAGCATCCTGAGCTGGGAGGAGGTTTTGGGATTTGTCAGAGCTGTTGAGTCATAAAACAAAATCAAGAGCCGTGTTTTAAATATTTTACGAGCTGAAAGGAACATAAAAGGCCGTGTTCTCGGCGTAATGTGGTTGTAATGTCAGTAGAGGACTGGGGGGATCCGATGTGTGTGTTTGTATCTGAGATTAATATGAATAAATAAAACCAGAGTGCGATATAAAGCTCCTGAGTGGATCCAATAGATGCTTCTTTAAATATTCCACTCTCATTTAAAACGTCCCGGGGACCAAATATTAATAAGTTTCCACCTCCGAAAATTAAACCTCTAACTCACTGATGACGAGCAACAGCGAGCATGTTAATGTTTCAGCAGCACACGGTCCTGATTGGTCTGAGCTGCTGATGGTAAACTGCCTGAACACTAATTAATAACTGGTGATGGAAAGTGTGTGTTTCTTCTTCTGATGATTCAACAGACAAACACACACAGACGAAACATGTGTTAGTATGAAAACCAGCTGCACGGAGGGAAAGAGGAGATGTTTCTCTACAAAATATTAAAGAGTTTCATCACAATGAACACACACCAACAGTCCTGGGGATCGAACAGGTGACATCATTTGGTTACCTCCACTCCTTACAGCTCTCACCTGCACCAAACGATGCTAACTGGAAGTGTCTTTGTCTCCAGAACACTATTTCAGCTGAGTTCTGGAGTTTCTCTGTGAGAGAGCTGACTGTCTGACTGTCTGTCTCCTGCTCTACAACATATTGTTGTTGTTGACCTGCAGGTGTTTCCTGTGTTCTGTAAGAGTGCAGGCCGTTTCCACGACACAGGCGATACAACGAAAGGTAAAGTCGTGAAATGTTCTGCGTTAAGGAGCACCTGAGTGTAACTAAAGGTCCCTATTGTCTCGACCCGTGGACTTATGTTGTGTGTGTGTCTGGTTTGTGTGATGTTTGTCCTTCCTCTGTGTGTCCAGTGTTTCCTTCCCTGGTGTGGTTCCCTCCTTATTTGGTCGTGTTTCCTGCCCTCGTTAGTCTTCCTGTTGTGTTGGTCCTTTCCACCTGTTCCCAGTGTTCACCTGTGTCTGTTTCCCTCGTTAGTCGGTGTGTATATATGTGCATATGTTTCCTCTGTCTCTTGTCAGGACGTTGTCCTCGTTTGTGAGTCATGGACTTCTGCGGCGCATCTCTTGGACTTACGTTAACAGCCTTCCCTCCCTGTAAGTGTCTTTTGCATCACTAAATCCCATAACCCTTCTATGCTGTCTGCATTTGGGTCCCTCCACTACCTACACACCTCGGACGTGACGCCAAGGTAACGTTGAGTAAACTGTAAAGGAACACAACAGAAAGTCACAGCATGTGGAAACCTGTTTTTGACAGGTCCAGATTTCAGAAAGTGTCGGCATCAGAAAACCTCATGAAATGTGATATTTTTTTTTTTTAATTGGATTTAATCCGAATTTGGAAGTGGCTTTCAAATGTGATTACAATCCGAATCGGACTCTCTAATCGTCTTCGTCGTGTTTGCTTTCAGTGTGGATCCACCTGCACAGAACAGAAGCGTTCACATGAAGCTGAACGTCCTGAGAGTTCATCTGCTTCTGATCCAAAACCTCCAGAAGTGCAGAGAAGCGGAACCTTAACAGTTCCAGTTAACAGCGAGTGCACACGCAAGATGCAGCTCTTGTTGCTGTGCATGTTGTCTGTAATGGCTTCCATTAATGAGTCTGAGGCTCTTCCTCATGTCACTGAATGTGATTGATGTTCAGGTGACCACAGCTGCTTTCAGGTTCCTGCAGGAAGGCTTCATACTAATATCATCTAATAATTTACATGTTTCACATAATCGATCAACATCATAAAACTGGTGACGTGGATATTTACCTTAAAGGATCACAGACGACTGTTAGTCATGACCGTGGATCCTGTTCCGAGGCTGCGGGCAAATAAGATGCTTGTTCAGAATAAATGTCTCCGTCAGCAGCTCAGTGACAGATGAGACGGAGGGGACAAATAAGACATGATGAAGTCGTGAGGACGAAGAGATGAAGAGGAACCAGGTTCATCATATCGACGCTGATCACACAGGAACTTTCAAAGAATTAATTTCTGTACCGTTGCAGGGTTTTGCACAGTGTTCTGAATGTGAGATAAAGTTTGAGTGTAATTCAGACCTTCTGTCTTGCTGCTCTTCTGCATCCTTTCCTCCAACACGATCACGTGGCCCGAACTTCTCAGCTGATGATCAAAAATAGCTCCTGGATTCACTGGAACTAATTATTTCTTTCGCACATCATCTCGTGCTTCGTCTTTTAAAATAGAAACCATTCAGTGTAAAGACATGAAGCTGGCGGGACACCAGCACTGTTACAGGTTCTCCTGTCCCAGTTTAGGATTATGGGATGGATGTACCATACTACATGTTAGAAGAACTCCAACGTTTACTGAATCACACCTCAACGCACTGAGTTTAGGTCTATGTTGCTGAACTGTAGATGATGTTCCAGTGAGTCCTCTGCAGTCCTGTGGGGGGGGCGGGGTGAGATCATTAACCTTCAGTCCTCTGAGGGACAGACGTGATGACGGACACACCTTCAGAGGACGAGTCCTTCAGAGAGACAAAGCGTGAGTCTGTATTCTGCATTCATATGGAGTCTTTTGTCTCCTGCTACAGTCCAGTGACCGGACGATCAGGCAGCGTGAAGGAGGCATCAGCGTCCGTACACATACTGGGATGCACTGTATGGCCAAAGATATGTGGACACCACTCTCCAGATCAAGACGAGACAAGTCCGACTCAAAACCCATTAGACAAAGATGAGTCCGACTCGAAGCATCGCGAGAAGGAGATGAGTCGAAACGACTACGACAAATCCAACACGATACATCTGGAGTCACCGTCACATCTGCAGAGAATGCTCTGCTGTCCACAGACTTTTGGCTATGTAGAGCGTGTGGAACATGAATTTGCCGTTAACTGAAGTTAATTCTTGCAGTGTGGTCACTAGCTGCACAGAGTTTCTCTTCTTTGTGCATTTGTGAAAAGAACAAAAGCTGACAGTAACCACGGCGACATCTCCATCCTGTCACTGACGGGCGTGCTGAGGCAGAAGAATTGTATTTCACTCATTCTTCTTCTTCTTCTTCTTCCCCCGCAGATATGCAGGCAGCACAAGCAGAAAGTGAGTTATAGTGGCTTATAAGCAGAAATCTATAAGCTGCAGCCGCCTGACAAATGATCCCAGTTTGATTTCCTCGGCGGGGTCTGAGCGAGCATGTCTGAACTGAATGTGTTTAAATTTTTATCACATAACCAGCTTTTATTCGCCCAGAGTGAGGAAGATGATAAAAGCACCAAGTGGCTGATGGGACATGAAGCCCCGCAGCTGAGCGCTGACAGAGAGCTGACCAGTCACAGCCGGCAGAGGCAATTTACATCAAAATGGCTGTCATGTAAAACATCCTGAACATCTGTCAAATACGTTTTCTTCTTCAGCATATGGATGAATTTTATTAAACGTGCTGCTTTATCTCTGTACTTCCCCAGCAGTGGTGCTGAACATGTGAAGGCTTCATCCTCTGGGGAGGAAGACACTGGTCACTGGACTTTGGTATTTTTGGGGTAAAAATAAAACCTCCAGGCACATGAATTTGCTCTATTTGTGATATATGCTCTTTTGAGTTGTGGTTATATGTGCATATTTCTGGGATATGTACATGACACGTGCAAATGTTCAATATTTGCAGTGCTAATAAATGAGTGATTTATTTAGTTTGTTTTTAACGTGTTCAGTCAGGAGTCTGGAGAGGAGCGCTGATCCTGAGGGCGTATATTAGATAGATAGATAGATGTACTTTATTGATCCCATAAGGGAAATAAAATATACTTACGTCTTGTTACATCATGTTACAGGAATCCAAACGCTGCAACCTGCAGGTGACTCTCTGGTTTCTTATCTTCTGGTAGAAGCAGAGGAAAGTTTCTGTTTCAACCTGCAGCCAGCAGATTACAGAAGAAAAAATAAAACCCAGTTAATAAGATGAGAATGTGTTTATTTGTCACGGAGTGCAGCTCTGCGCTCCCAGAGGGCTCAGAGCTGAATCTAATATGTGGTTATAACAACACGTGAGGCTGGATGGGATTCTGCGGCTCAACTCATGAATACTTGATATAGAAATGGATTTTAATCTCAGGCTCCTGCTCCTGGTCACAGATTGTAGACCAGCAGAGTCTCCACAGATCTGTAGTCCAGCAGGGTTCAACACTTCCTCTCGTGGATCTCTGTGATAAACGAGCTGCTTGTGATTAATGAGAGAAATTAAAAGGCTTTCAGTGGAAACTAAAACTACTACAAACTGCCTGAACATGTACTAATGAGTTAAACACACTTTAGATTGGTTTCAGTTTACGGAACATTTAAATGCAACATAGCAGAATTATTTAGGTATATAAGGATAAAGTTCTTCTCTGTGCACGTTTTATTTGTCTAACGTGGACAGAAATGTAGGGAGACTCTTCTAAAAAAGGCTAGTGTGCGCTGCAGAATAATAATCAGAGCAACAGTAAAACTAAGAACTGGAAAAAGGAATACAAACAACACTAATCAAGTTGGCTGTGAGATGTTGGCTTTGTGTTGTGAATGCTGTGTAGCAGGTTCACCTTTGGCTGGACGTTTCCAAGCTTCGTTAATTAAAGCAGAGAGCTTGTGTCTCCGATGGCACCTGCATGCAGATATTTACCTGCCCAGCAGCAAAAGCCTTCACTTCACCAGGCCCACCGCCGTCCTGCTGAGCACTTTGACCAACAGACACGTCTGTGTAGCACACTGTGTTTTCACCAGAGGGTAGTGTGGTCGTCCTTTAACCTCAGGGTTGCTGGTTTGATCCCATATCCCTGTCGAAGTGTCCTTGGGCAAGACACTGAACCCCAAGTTGCCCCCAGTGGAGGCCAGCATGGCGACTGTGTCGCCATCGGTGTGTGAATGTGTGAATTAGACTGCTGTTCCAGCACTTTGGGAACCGTTGAAAAGCTCTATATCAGTAAGAGTCCATTTACCAACGAACATTTGATCCCTCCTCCTTCAGCTGGGCGGAGCCTTATCACCTGTCACCTGCAGGCTCCATTTCAGTTTTATAAAGAATGAATGAAAACGAACCTTTTACTTTTAGTGTGGAATTTCCGTAGGTTGGGGGCCCCGCCCCTTCTGCTATGGAGCCAAGATGGCGACCGTCAAAAGTCCATCCGGGTACCCATAATGCATCTCTGTTTACAAGAGCTTTGTTTCCTTTAGAACGTTTTCTCTTGTGAACGTCCTCCTCCTGCTCCTGCTCCTCCTCTTTGTCCTCAGCGTAGTCCTGCATCCATCAGGAACAGCAGAGTCCGGCTGATGTGGACTGAAGTGGACTGAAGTGGACTGAGCGTCCGGGGACAAAGTGAAAGTGCTGCAGAGGTTGTTACCGTTATATATGGTTCGTTTCACTCATTCAGATGAATAAAACAAAATATAATCAGCTAATAAATGATGATGTAATATTACAGCTCAGAGAAGACTATTGATCCTCAGGGACCCAGCAGCTTGTTACCAGCTGCAGCATGCATGGATCAATAATTATAATAACAACATATAATTATGAGTACTTTTACTGATATCTATTTTACACTGAAAAAAGCCTAAATTAAAATGTCAGCAGAAGTGTTCTGAGCGTGCGTTGGTGCAGCAGGATTACAATTTGAGTTATTGTTTAAAATGCTGAGAACATGAACAGAGTCTGGTTGGTGCTCAGCTGAAGGAGGCTGCTGTCAGTCTGAACAATAAACACAATAAATAATAAATCTGAGTTTTAAGCTGAAAAATAAAGTTCATGATGTCTGTTCAGGATGTGCAGAGTGTTCGCTGCTGCTGCTGCAGACCCCCGGGGCTGATGGGAGGGGAGCTGGGTCTCCTTGTTGTTGAGGTTTTTGTCCGTCAGCAGACAGACAGACAGCCGCACGGCCTTCGGCGGAATAAAAGCTTTATTCATTGTGAGCGACACGACGAGAGCCGGAGACGCAGGATAAAACTTTATTCATACAGAAACATGCAGTGACTTCATATATAAAGACGAAGCTGATGTTAAACTAAAGCTTTCTGTGTAAAGGCAACATGTTATCTGAAAGGATGAATTTTCATTTGATTTCAGCTGATGTAGCCAGGCTAGCTGTTTCCCCGTTTACAGTCTTTATGCTAAGCTAACCAGCCGCTAATAGTTTTGATGTTATATTTGATTAGAATATTAGAAATGCACATCACAGCCTGAACATTAAATGAAGATGAAAGATTATTCTCTGTAAAACATTCATCGGTATAGGTTTCTTTGCCCTGAGCAGTGTCTGCAGGTGTAGTCCATCCAATAGATGATTATGTCAGCTGTATTTACCCTGAGAGGCCAAACCCAGGGCAGCAAATGTCTCTTTAATGTCCATCGTGAATAAACGTCCAGAAATCCAGTTAGAAACCAGACAGAACACGTTTCCTTCAGTAATCCAGAGGTGTTTGTCTCAGCCTCCACACAGGAGCAGCTGACAGCTCATTCTAGAGACAATCTGATGGAACGTAAAGACATTTAGGCTAAAAGCTGTCTCAGACTTTGTCCTACCGTCCTCCTCGTTTCCTCCGTATGAGCCGCTAAACCTTCGTCTTAGCGAAGAGCGAGCAGCTAACAAGAGTCCATGTCAGACTGAATACTGGAGTAGAAATAAAATGGCCTCCGTGTGAAGGTCTGTGTGGGGAAACAGGGCTGAACAGGTGGGTCGATACTGTCAGAGAGGTTCAGCGCTCCTCAGAGGCCGAGTGTGACAGAGAAGAAGGAGAATACAGAGGAAGAGGATCCATATTGATGAGGACATTTACATCGATGTGGGAGGAAGAGGAAGTGTGAGGCCTTCTGGGCAAAAACCTTCAGAAGAGAAAGTGGAGGTTTGACGCTACAGCAACACTCAGCGACTGCTAATCAGAAACCACGACACCAGCATGTTGGACGTGGCTCTCCGTCCAATCAGAAGTCAGCTTTCAGCCGACTGTATTAAATTAACTAAATAAATAATGAAGTCTGGTCTGACATTAAAGTCATAACGCGTATCGAAGTCAAACAGCAGCTTTGTCTCACTTCAGAGTGAAAACTGACATGAAAAGCTTGATTTTCTCTGCTTCTTCTCTCAGTTTATTAACTTCCTGTCTGAGCTGAAGGTCAGATGTTTCGGAGCCAGTTAGAGACAGGATGTTTGTAGTAAAGTGAATCCTTCAGCACTTCCTTTCCGTTCCTTCAGATCACTCTGTCTCCTCGCTCAGCTCTTCACACTTCATTTAAAAGCTGTCAAACAGGAAACAACAAGGCTTTTGGGAGGAGGTGACTTTGAAACTCAGAGTAGAGCGAGATGATGATGCTTTTCATCAGGAGCTGTTTGAAGGTCACTGAGCTGAAGGACGGCAGGATCCTGCGGGTGTTTCGCAGGTTGTGCCGGCTCTGATTGGCTGTTTGAGTGATCGTTATTACAGTTCAAAGTGAATCTTAACTGCTCACTCGGCTCTGCAGTTTAATGAGGAAGAGGATGAGGAAGAGGTGCAGTTCATGTTTAATATGTGCTGCAGCAGAAGACGTTTGACCTCCATCGTCTTTCATATTGATGCAACTGATCTGGTCAGGAGGAGGAGTCAGGTGGTCAGGAGGAGGAGTCAGGTGTGTCAGCTGATTAAGTAGTTTGAAACAAACAGACTGAATGCTGCGTTTGAGTCTGCAGGGAAGACGAACATTACTGAGAGATTAATGCACTTTAATTACTTCTGTCTGTGTAAGATGACACCACAACCCCTCTGGGTGAGTGAGTGTGTGAGAGTGTGAGTGAGTGTGTGAGCGTGAGTGAGTGTGTGTGAGTGTGTGAGTGAGTGTGTGTGAGTGTGTGTGTGTGAGTGAGTGTGTGAGTGTGTGTGTGTGTGAGTGTGTGAGTGAGTGTGAGTGTGTGTGTGAGTGAGTGTGTGTGTGTGAGTGTGTGAGTGTGAGAGTGTCAGTTCTAATTGATATCAGAGACTAATGATCTGTAATTGTACCTGCAGGGAAACGCTGTTATTTGAGAGCATCATTACATCCTGCGGTCTTGCTGCTCTGATGGTTAATGTTCAGACATGTGACGCTGCGTGTTCACTGTAATACTTTTACTTCCATTGATCACCCGCCTTCTCATATGAAGATTGCATGAGCGCTTTCTCACATTAATGAGGACATTTGTGTGGGAAAGCCTATTGTCTAATAGCATCAAGCTAATGTTCTAGCTTCATCAGTTTGTTGTCTTGTTCTTTGGAAAAGTGTCATTTCTAGAAAACGAACACACGAGGGGAAGAAGTGAAAAACCAACGTGTTTAACGAGTGTGACAGCTGAAGTCACTTATCTTACTTTATTTACATGTTTGTTCCTCCTCCTCTTCCTGAGCAGGGGCAGTGATACAAGGTGAAGACAAATCAGTGCTGCTATTAGCCCATTAGCCTGGTTAGCTGCTGTCAGCGAGTGGACAGTCATGTGACAGGCTGATGCTAACTGCAGAGCTGCATGTTAGCTGTTAACGTTTGGTCTTGTTCTTGGATGTTTTGGATGTAAACAGGAAGTTTAAAGAAGAAAAGGTTTTGTTGATTACAACCTTTATTTTGGTGACATATAATATTATAAATATATATAACAGCTTCTGCTGGAAGGATCTATCGGTTAAACAAGAGAGTTTACGTCCCCCTATTGATGTTTTAATGTATCGGTCTGCCAGCAGGAGGACGAAGGTGGACACAGATGAGACAGACACACACTCTGTCCCTGTTAGCTCTGCACTGAGCCATCAATCAAACATATTGATTGATGGCTCAGTGCTCACATAGGGACCTTCGTGGAAACACACACAGCATCGATCGGAGCTCCTCTGGGTTCTTATGTTCAGTGATTTAGGAGCAGAGTGAGACCTCCCGCCTCCAGTCGCACCTCTGATGGAGGAGACACCTGTGTGTGTGTGTGTGTGTGTGTGTGTGTGTGTGCGTGTGCGCACCACCAGTTGCTCTGTAATAGGTCCGGGGTGGTCACCATGGTGATGACAGCATCCAGAGCTATAGGGGAGGAGTCAGCAGACTTTAGAAGATCTTTGTGTTTTATAAGAAGTCAGTTTTGTTATTGTGAGAAAAAAGTGAAAAAAAAAGATGAAGCATGTTTTTGTTGAGTAAAGAGCTCGTGAAGCGTAGTGAGCGCTCAGACAATTAGAAGGTCATCACACTTCCTGTCTGCACGAGGCTGCCACACCATCACAGACACTATCTCAACATCCAAATTTTAGAAAACGTTCTGTAAGAAACACATAAGCAGCAGCACCTAGTGTTCACCGGAGGAAGTGCAGCTGAGTGACTGCGTGCTGATTGGTGGAAGCTTCATCATCACACTGTCTGAACACAAAGACCTGATGATAGAATCAATAATCAGAAATTCATGTTTCCATGTTAACAGGAAATATTCTCACTACTCTTATCACATGATACACTTTACTTCTTACTGTCTGTTTCAGGCCCTTTGTCTCGTTTCCTGCCTCACTGTGCTGAAGGCTGGTCTGCATGAAGAAGACGAAGAAGACGTGAGGAGGAGGAGGATGTTTTCATCATGGCTGCAAAGTTCAGCAAGAAGAAGAAAATCTTTTTATTCTCATCTGTTTCATCTTCATGATGAAGAGCAGAAACATCAACAAGGTGAAGAACATGATGATGTGGTCAGTCAGTCAGACAGACAGTCAGACAGACACAGACAGACACAGACAGTCAGAGACAGACAGACACAGACAGACAGACACAGACAGACAGACAGACACAGACAGACAGACACAGACAGACAGACAGACCTGTGTGACCTGTTAGTGTCGTTACTCGTCACCTCTTCATGACCACGTGACACTGCCTGGTTATTTACATGATCAGCTGCTTGTGACGGACAGCTGATAACCAAACAGCCCGACTCTCTTCCGGAGTTCTCGGTGCGTAAAGAGTCTCCGGTGATCCGCGGGGTTTCTCCTGCGACACGCCCCCAACCGGTGGGGGGGGGGGCAGCGAGAACGCAGGGAGACAGGAGCACCGGGTTCCCGCCTCGCTCTCCAGCAGTACCTGTGTAACCGGACAACCAGCCGCGGCGGCCGCTTCGCTTCCAGCCGAACATCTCCTGTTTTCCGCTGCGGTTCGGTTCGGCTCGGAGTTGCTGCCGGAGCGGCTGCCGTGGTCCGCTCTCTCTGCGCGGGGCGGGCTGCTCACTGCGGGACCAGCTCGGGGTGTCCGGGTCTGATCCTGCTGCATCCTGGACTTGTTGCTGTGTGCAGACGGAATACTGGCAACACAGAAAGCTGAAGAACAGTTGGTCCGTTGGGTCCGTTGGGTCCGTTGGTCCGGGCTGCTTTTACGCGTCCAAACAAACGGAACCCGCCTTCTGCTGCGGACTCATGTGGATTTAAGTGTTTGTTCGGACTCTTTTCTTTGCGGTTTAAGTGTTTTGTCCTGGAGAAGCTCGGTGGATCAGGTCCATCTGTTGCTGTCTGTCTTCTCCCCCCATGTCCCCTCGCTGCTCCGTCGCTCCGTGAACCTCCAGGACCGAGCTCCAGGACCGAGCTCCAGGACCGAGCTCCAGGACCAGCATGTCAGCAGGAGTAGCGGCCTGGCTGCCGTTCGCCCGCGCGGCGGCCATCGGCTGGATGCCGGTGGCCGCCGGGTCAATGCCGGTGGCCCCGAAGATCAGGCACCGCGGGAAGAACCGGCTGATCAGCCTGAACGTGAGCGGCACACAGTTTCAGACCTGGCGGGACACGCTGGACCGGTACCCGGACACCCTGCTGGGCAGCACGGAGCTGGACTTCTTCTTCCACGAGGAGACCAACGAGTACTTCTTTGACCGCGACCCGGACATCTTCCGCCACATCCTGAACTTCTACCGCACCGGGACGCTGCACTACCCGCGGCAGGAGTGTATCTCCGCGTACGACGAGGAGCTCGCGTTCTTTGGCATCATCCCAGAGATCATCGGGGACTGCTGCTACGAGGACTACAAGGACCGGCGGCGGGAAAACCAGGAGCGGATCCAGGACGACGAGGAGATGGACCAGAACAAGAACCTAGTCTCCGCGGACCTGGGCTTCCGGGAGACCATGTGGCGCGCCTTTGAGAACCCGCACACCTCCACCATGGCGCTGGTCTTCTACTATGTCACCGGCTTCTTCATCGCGGTGTCGGTGCTCGCCAACGTGGTGGAGACGGTCCCGTGCGGCCCCGCGCCGCACCGCATGAAGGAGGAGTCGTGCGGTGAGCGGTTCGCGCTGGCCTTCTTCTGCCTGGACACCGCGTGCGTCATGATCTTCACGGTGGAGTACCTGCTGCGCCTGCTGGTGGCGCCGAGCCGCTACAAGTTTGTGAAGAGCGTGATGAGCATCATCGACGTGGTGGCCATCATGCCGTACTACATCGGCCTCGTCATGACCGACAACGAGGACGTGAGCGGCGCCTTCGTCACTCTGCGCGTCTTCAGGGTGTTTCGGATTTTCAAATTCTCGCGGCACTCTGCGGGACTTCGCATCCTGGGCTACACGCTGAAGAGCTGCGCGTCGGAGCTCGGCTTCCTGCTCTTCTCCCTCACCATGGCCATCATCATCTTTGCCACCGTTATGTTCTACGCAGAGAAGGGATCCACCGCAAGCAAGTTCACCAGCATCCCAGCCGCCTTCTGGTACACCATCGTCACCATGACAACACTGGGGTAGGTCATGCTGGCTGGGGGGTTTACAGCAGGCGTTACAGTTACAGCAGGTGTTACAGTTACAGCAGGTCTTACAGTTACAGCAGGTGTTACAGCAGGTGTTACAGCAGGTGTTACAGCAGGTGTTACAGTTACAGCAGGTATTACAGCAGGTGTTACAGCAGGTGTTACAGCAGGTGTTACAGCAGGTGTTACAGTTACAGCAGGTATTACAGCAGGTCTTACAGTTACAGCAGGTCTTACAGTTACGGCAGGTGTTACAGTTACAGCAGGTATTACAGTTACAGCAGGTGTTACAGTTACATCAGGTATTACAGCAGGTCTTACAGTTACGGCAGGTGTTACAGTTACAGCAGGTGTTACAGCAGGTCTTACAGTTACGGCAGGTGTTACAGTTACAGCAGGTGTTACAGTCACAGCAGGTGTTACAGCAGGTCTTACAGTTATGGCAGGTGTTACAGTTACGGTAGGTGTTACAGTTACAGCAGGTGTTACAGTTACAGCAGGTGTTACAGCAGGTCTTACAGTTATGGCAGGTGTTACAGTTACAGCAGGTCTTACAGTTACAGCAGGTGTTACAGTCACAGCAGGTGTGAACACATATTTCTGTGTTTGTGTCTAAACACAAAGTTTGGGTTGTTTACAACCTTCATGTTTGTGTGGTTGAAGCTGTGACGAGTCTCAGCTGACCTGTAGCTGTTAGTCCTGATTGGGCCATAAATGAAGAGTTGTTTTCATTTTAAACTTCTTCTGTGGTCGCTGTGAAAATGTGAACACGAGTGTGTGTGTGAGACAGGTGGTATTGATTATTGATCACAGTGAGACATGCTGGCTGGGTGGAGTCTCAGCTGTTGTTACCTGAAGCACTTTAATACAAACCCTGAACTCTTTCACAAAGTTTTTAATGTCACTTCACTCTGCACACTTTTATTATGTTGGAAATCTGCCACTTCCTCTTTTGTTTTTGATGGGGTATCTCCTCTTCCTCCTCCTCCTCATCTTCGTATCATTACTTTACATCATCTCATGATGAGTTGCTTCCATCTGGCCGCAGATACATATATTTGCCAAGGTGCAGGACAAATAGACTTAAAAACTCATCTGTTCCTGCGGCCACTGGCTTTTTAAATAGTGCGATGTGATTGTTGGCTGTGTTGTTGGGTAATGTGGTCACTGCTTGTGCTGCCGCTGCTGATTGTAGAACAAATTGCCCTTAGGGGATAATAAAGACATCTTTGACCTTTGACCTGATGGAGCGAGATTATTGATATTTCTGTTTCATAGAAAGTGGCTGTGGCTGAGAGGACAGTGTGGTCCATTAACCCCAGGGTTGGTGGTTCAATCCCAGCTCCCGCTGTCCACATGTCGAAGTGTCCCTGGGCAAGACACTGAAGCCTGAGTTGCCCCCAGAGGAGGCAGAATAGCAGCTGTG
>JAVQJF010124819.1:0-15262 GCA_036023855.1 Gadopsis marmoratus | reverse complement strand
ACACACACACACACACACACACACACACACACACACACACACACACACACACACACACACACACAGCACCAGAATCCGTCGTCTACCTTTTTTTTCCTCTCATAAAGCTAATCTTGTTTACACAAACTTGCATCACTTCCATGTCACCTAATCCGTCGCGTCCTGCAGGGGAACTCTGGAGGAAGTAGATCCTGAAAGTAGATCAGGCTTGATCCTGGATTTTCTCTCAGAACCCCGGACTGGCTGCACTGATCAGACCTGCAGGGAAACTTCTCAACTTTTGATACGGAGAAAAACACTTTACAAAGATCGTCTTAAAGGCTGTTTGCGACTTTATATTTGAAGATATTTTTGCCGACAGCTCGCACATAATTCACACGAGGAGTAAACGGCTTGCAAGACCGTTTGATTTCACCTTTGTGCGGCCGTGAAGGTGCAGCGGAGGTCGGCTTCACCTAGCGAGGCCAACACACCCAGATACCGGTGAGTTTTTATGAATTAATGAGTTTGTGGGACTCTTAGAGGAACATACAGTATAAAAATACAAATGCGCAAAAAAACTAAATATTTAAATGTTATTTTTTCCTGCTCTTTGTTGGCAGCAGCCTGCAGACACAAATCATCACTTTTACTAGAATATTTATACATAACACATAACTTGTCTGAGAATCACTCACAAGGAAAGTAGCTTTAATTTATGGCATTTGTTCCAGTTAGGAGAGACTTTGGTATCTGTTCAACATCCCAGCAAAATAGCTCAAAAGAGCTGATGAATAAAAGGTATTCATGGCTGCGTAGCTGATGTTGCTTGTACTGGCCTGTGTTTATGCAGTTTCATGAGTCCTTTGCAGCTCTCCTCTGTAACTGTTGACCAGTGTTAACAAAATCCTCTCAAACCAGGAGCTCTGCATCCACTGGGATTCTCTGCAGACGCCCTGATCTGCTGTCACGGTGGCTTCAGACATAGAGAAGTGGGCCTGGACTTTATGTCTGACTCAGAGAGAGAAAGAGAGATTTCCTCCTCAGGAATGCTAATGCAGAAAACTCCCAAATCCTGCTCGGTGTTAATGCCCATGTAAGTGGCTTGTAGGACCTCAAAAGGAGTTTTAAGTGCTTATGGACACAGTTCTGCTGCTGTAAAATGTCAACCAGGCAGTTGTATGTGTGTGAGCATATAATACTGTTAAAAGTATTCATTCAACACATTTGGTTATTTTCCTTCACTGCCACACTGTAGAGACGAACAGGAAGGCTTCCAATTGAAGAACTCTTTTCAGGGAATATGGCAACATTTCATCATAACCTGTAGTTAACAGATCCAGTTCATGAATAAAAACATTATCATTTTCTGTGTTAGTGGTGTCAGTTAGTTACTGGTTAAGTATTCCACGAAAATATACGTTAAAAAGGTGAACAGTGGTGGAAATACACAGAAACCATCTGACGTGTGGTCACGTGCACAGCTGGAAACACGTCGTGTCACGTTTTGTTCAGAAAGCCAATAACTGACGGAATATAGCACCTGTTAGTACCATCTCCAAGCAGGCGCTTTAAACTTCGCAAAGCGTACAAGTACGCACATCATGTACTGCCAACACCCTGTGAGTTCAGGGCCGGAACTTCATTTTCCGCTATTTTTCTCTCCTCTAGATGATAAGAACAAGCTGACTGATTGGTCAGAGGCGCCGAGGGACAGCCGGAGGTGTGTCAGCGATGGGCCGGAAGCTAGACCTGTCGGCGCTGACGGACCACGAGGCGGAGCAGGTGCTGCAGGTGGTGCAGAGGGACATGAGGCTGCGCAAGACGGAGGAGGCGCGCCTCAGGTTGGTTAGGGAGAGTGGTTGTAGTGGTTGATGTTTCACAGGTTGGCAGCTGTGTGACTTGTCTAAAGTTCACGTAACCTTTTTTGCTCGTCCTCAGCATCTCGGAAGACGCAACGCCGAAAGAGGAGATTTACATCTTAAGAGTCAGGTCTTTTGCTTAACTAGCAACACCACAGTATAGAAATAGTGTTTAAAAGTTAAAAAATTTACCCAATTAAAAGCACTTGGCATCAAAATATACTAAAAAGTACCAAATGCGAAAGCAATCATAACGCAGGATGTTCCATTTCTGAATAACATATATTATTGGATTCAAAATGATACTTGAGTACAGTGCTTGAGTAAATGTACGTAGCTACTTTACATAAAATCATGACAGTCTGCTCAGCACCAAACTGACACAATCATAGACTCGCTGGTGAACGTTTTAAACCAACTCCTGCGGGAAACGTCTGGCTCTCTGTGTCCGTCTGCTGTTGTCATCACTATGGGCGACCCCCTTTCACATTGTCATGATACATTATGTTGTCGTGGTCCGTGCGTGCATTTGGTCCTTTGTGCTTCCTGTTTTATTTTGATGGATTTCCTGTCTGGTTCCACCCTGGCGTTGTCTTGCTTTGCTCTCTGTGTGTTGATTGTCCTCACCTGTCTCCTCGTTAGTCTTGTCCATTTACACCTGCCCTGTTCGCCTGTCATGCTGTCGGTTAGTATTCTGGATTTTTCTTGTGTTTTGTCCCCCCCCCCTACCCTTCCAGTGGACGTTCCTCGTCTTTTTCTGTTCGGACTGTCATGTCTCTCAGCCTTACCTGACTGTAAGTGTCTTTTTGTTATCCGTAATAAAACTCTCAACCTGACTGTTCTGTCTGCATCTTGGCTGCTTCCATCAGATCATTTCTTTTAACAGATGGTTTCAGACTTACGCAAACAACTCTGATGCCCCTCAGAACATAATTTTCTTTTTTGTGACTTAAGAAATAAATGAAACCAGATAATGTATAACCAGTATAAAGCAATGTGCATTCACATGCCTATTTTTGGTGACTGCTAATTATGTGGTGTTTGGGTTGCATTCGTGGAATTATTAGCCCTCTGTGGATATTTCCCATCCTGCCTCTCTGAAGTGTGTCCCCACAACACTGGACAGGAAGTTGACCTCCCTTTCCTGTTGTACTCAGAGCGGCTTCCTCAAAACGTTTATGCTGCTGCTGGAGTCCAAACACAATACGTATGAACACAAAGAGAGACTCCTTTAATTTCTTTGAGCTGTGTACTTAGTAAATCTGTTACTGAATCTAAGCACAGCATATTTCTTATACAACATTCAAATGAATCCTTGAAAGACTTTGTACGGTGTTGGAATCTTTCTCAAACACTTCCTATAAATATAGTTTTAAACGGATCAAAGCCTGACGTAATCGTCTTAGGATCCAGCTGATCAGCAAAACAAAAGAAAAAGGCTGGACGTCCTGCCCAAAGCTACCGTGAGCCATCAGTCGTTGAAGTAAACAATCTAACTCCATCATACGCTGAGCGGCAGTCTTCATCCTAAAAGAGGGGAAAAAAACACGGATCCCTGTTAAAATCTTTAAGCACAAGCAAAATAAATATGCATTCACACATTTAGTGGACGTCACGCTCGCCAAGTAACAGACTTTCTGCGAGGATCATTGCAGCGGACGCAGCTCGAGCATCTTGTTCGTTCTGTTAGACGAGGTTAGACGAGGGTGTGTGAGGACAGATACTGTACAGAGTGAGCTGCTTAACTTCTACTGCACGTTGTCTATTCAGATGATAACATACAGATAATGAAAGGCCACTGTCAGCTTTGTCCTGCTGAGTCAGAGGTCCGTCACTGTTGTGTGCATGTATATTGCAGCATGCTACTTTACTATCTTGCTGTAACTGTGTGTGTGTGGTGCGAGTTATTTATTCCGTCCAGTTAGCTTCAGTAATGGCGTGTGCCACTGTAGTGAAACGGTAGCCGTCTCGATGTCAGGCAGGCGTCTGAGGGACGCTGTTAAACGTTTATAGGCTGGAGTTTCAGACATTGTGGCCTAGAGGTTGGTGCTGTTGCAGCCTGCCTGCGTTGATGTGCAAGAAATGTGGCTTTCAAGGAGGAGAGGAAAAAGCTGATACGATTGGTGGATTAACCGATCAGTCAATCAAGAGGAATTTAACATGTCTGATGATATATTATGCCTGTACGCAATTGTTAAGGATCACTTTTCACTACTTTCTGACATTTTATGGACAATTAATGAACAATTAATTGATTAATAGAGAAACTGTTCTTCAATATTTCCAAATTAATCAAATGTTTATTACAACCGCTTTTGAGGTATTTTCTTGCCTTTTCTTGCTTTCTGTCGCTGGTTTCCCCTTCTCTCTCCACCTACAATTCTCTGTCTATTTGTCAGGCTTTGTTTTTTTTCTTCCATACACCACATACAGTGCACACAAACTCACTTGCGGGGAGTGGATTTTCCTCATGTGAATACAGTCTGGGAACAGGGAATGAGTTTCATTTTTGAATTTAAAACTGAAATGAAATCAACTTTGAAACCCACAGTGTTTCTTTTGTTCCTGCCTCTGTCCTCGTGTTGTCAGACCCCATCAGTCTCCAGCAGTAATCACCTATAAATGATTCAGTCGTGGCTGATGCTCCTGTAGTCCTGATGGGAAAATAATGGATTGTTTTGACACTTTCCTTCCAGCACCACTTACACCAGTTTCCATTTGTCTCTCTTCTGCCTCCATCCATCTTGTTTTTCTGCTGTATTTTCTTATCCCATCGTCTATATGCTTCAGTTTGAGATGTACCGTATATGACTATTCGTGTGTGAGTGTTTATGAATTCTTCACTGCTTTTCAGTATTTCTATGCAGACAGACTTGCAAACGACTCCAAATGAATGGTAATGTCGCTTTGTAACTGCTGGGCGTGTAAATAATAAACTGTTTGCGAACAAGTTAGTTTTTGCAGCTTTAAGGTGAAAAAGAAAGTGGAATTTGCGCACCTACAATCCCAGGACATCTGCTGATGACGCTCATGTCATATGATCAAAAGGATGCACCACAGCCACTTAATGCACCTCGTGGTGAGACTGTCTTCTCAAACAACAACAAATGTCTGTGATGTGTTGTTGTATTCGAGGAAAAAACCCCAATGTTTTATTCAGCACAGTCTCCTCCTGTAACCTTTACGTGGTGTTTAAATTCATGTGAGATGATGAATGCTCTTATTAAATATTCAATCATTCATGAATGAGAATTTCTCTTTTGATAGAGCTCCGACGCCTTTTCACCACCTTGGAATTAATAATGTACATTGAGGGCGATGTCGGCCATTTGCCTTTTAAAATGAAATGACCGTCTTTGTGAAACCACTTTAATTCCTGCTCCATTTTCATTAAACGGAGGCATCGGCGTGGCTGGCAGTGTGTTTATGTTCACTCCTAACAGTCGTCCTATTTGACTCAGTAAACCCACGACTGCTGTTTTATCCACAGAGACAAACTACATCTTCCCCTTCTCATCCCACTCGCTTTCACACAAAAGCCCAGTCTTTTTTTCCTGATTATGTTTAACTCTCTCTCACTCACACACATTTCTGGTTTCACTATCTCTCCTCCCTCTAACCATCCCTTCTCTCTCTCTCTCTCTTTCTCTCTCTTCCCCCTCCTCCCTTCAGTGAACTGAAGCAGGAGCTGGACAAGGAGGGCAGTCGCTGTCTCCTGCTGTCCGGGCAGAGTTGCTTCAACCAGCGCAACTGCATCCACTGCTGCTCGTCCTTCACCTTCCTGCTCAACCCCAAGCGCAAGTGCCGCGACTGCCTCTATAACGTCTGCAAGGCCTGCCGGGTCTACAACAAGCGGGACAAAGCCTGGCTCTGCTCCACCTGCCAGAAGAGCAGGTAAGGTCGGCGGCAGCAGTGTGATTCAGATGGTGTGTGTGTGTGTGTGTGTGCGCCAAGTACATGAGGCTAAGTTAAGGATGAGAGGCTGACAGTGACATCGAAGGTTATTAAGGGTTTAACTCTGCTGCTGGGGAGAGATGGATTTAGCACTTATTACTCACAACATAGCCACTAAGACACAGTACGTGATAAAGTCTGCCACTGGCTGCAATATTTGTACTCAGCCCAACACAACATGACTTACTGTGCTTTCATGTTGGAAGATGTGAGGTAACAAAAAGATTTATGCACAGAGGCATTTTTCTCCTTTTCTTTTATTCAAATTGAAAAGTGTTGGATGCAGCCTCTCTGCTTCATGTCACTAAAAGCCTTTCATGCACCATTCAGAGGTTCAGCTTTCAAATGATTCACCATGTTTCTATACTGCTGTGGTGTGTCATGTCATGAAATTTGGTGACTTTCATGTTTTAACTGCAGCTCAAATTGTTAAATGAATTTGGAAAAATGTCTAGTTTATTCAGTTCATGAACATGGCAAAACCTATTGGATGAATTGGAAAATGTGCAGTGATTTAAAATAATTTTTGTTCACATTTCGGATAGTTTGGACACTTTTGTTAGAAAGCTAGAAAAGAACTAGTTCACACGGCGTGTTGCCCAAATATGTCTAAAAGCAAAAGAGCTTATTAGCTGTCCAACATAGAGAGGGGCAGATGTGATGATCGTTCAAATATATCGTTCAAATATAAGCGCACACTTTAAGACCATCTCTCGGTTAGTCTGTCTTTCAATACTTCCCTACACTGTCTGTGGCACTCAAGCCCATTGGTTAAAGCAGCTCACAATAATATAGTTTTTTTTAAAAAAGGTTAAGTAATTTCCTATAACTACGGGCCCCCTCTGGGGTCACATGGTAGAAAAAAAATATTATTTTTGTGAAAGAATTTGTGATTTTTTTTTTGTATGTGTATATAACAGCTGGGCATTGTAGTATTTAGTAAATAATTCTCCAACGGGGATAACTGTGTATTTTCTGGGAACTATTTCCGGCCGTGAACTAATCCACATTTGGTGCTTAAGTGATTATTTACAGCAGCAGGACGGTGTATATCAGACTGACATAAAATAAAATACAGATGAACAAATGAACACATCATAGTGAATTCATTGTTGGTTTTTCGTCTCTTCATGGGATTTGTTAACAATAAGAGAAATTTAGAAAATGTATCCTTTAAGAACTACAATATTTTTGGACCTTTTTGTTTGCCTTTATTGGACAGAGTGAGATGAAGAGGCAGACAGGAAATGGAGGGAGGGAGGGAGAGACAGGGCCATAATGATGGGCGATGTTGCGGTTCTACAGCATTCGCTGTAACACTTTAAAAACTACAATATATGCATTATACACAATACTGCACATTACAAATATTGTTCCAAATTCCCAAAGTCCATTCTCTATACCCACTTAGTCTGTTCTGGATCGGCTCTGGTTGGTTGCAGATATCCCAGCAGGCACTGGGGCAAGAAGGCAGACAGCCATGACGATAACAAACACCTACAGTGTGGGCAATTTAAACTTTCCAATTCACCTGAGAACCTGCAGGAAACCCACGCAGACACAGGGAGAACATACAAGATCCACACAGAAAGGCTCAAACCCACAAACTACTTGGTGACAATATGGACCACTGAACCTCAAAACTGGAAACACTTTATCACAACCTAAAATTCACGATTTAGTACTTAAAAAACAAACGATCGCTTCCCTGGAAATGTCTACAGCTGTCTAATAACCCCTCAGAGGAAATTCTGTGATATTGTTTACATCCATCTCGTCATCATAATGAAGAAGGCATCCGTTTTAATTGGTGGTTATTTTGTTTTAGGAAGACAGAGTTGACAGGAGAGCCGGTAGTCAGACCTCACTGACAATGATCTGTTCAGTCTGTATGAGGAGACACACTACAGACTGTAGGAGTTACCTAGAGATGGGTAATAACACTTGGAGACTTTGTGTCACCTCCACCTCCTGTCAACACACTCACACACAGTGAACAGATGGTAACTCATTAAACATGCTGACATGAATATCTCTGCAGTATCCTACAGCTGTCATTCCTAAACATTAAATCATATCCTGGTTAATTTTAATCCTAAATACTGAAACTACATACATTAGATTTACATCAAATCTGTCTTTGATAATACACCCGTTAAATGAATAATAAATGACGACGCATACAGCTTACAAGACTTCAGAGGAATACGGTAGCAACGTATGGTGATCGGAACAAACTGTGGATACACGAAGTGGATTTGGACCAGTTTAAAGCCACTGTGCATTGAATCTCTTTATTCCATTAAACCTGCAATAGTTGATTTTAGTTTAAGTTTAATATATTTTTGGGCCACTTGGGGGAAGCAGAAACAAGCCATGAACACAACATTGACATATCGCCACCTTTTTAAGTAGATACAGCGAACTTGTTAGCAAACACTTGCTTATTTACAAATTCAGAAGTCTCCCACATGAAGTTAACAAAACTTAAACTTTGACAGAAAAGGTTGTTCATGTATGACCCCATCGCTCGCAGTGAGATTTTATGATGGTACATTAGCCCACTCACTTTTAGGATGATGTTATTCGGGGACATGTGAGAGAATCTGACCGCTGAGCCTTTTTTCATTGATTTCATTGGGTGCCGTGCTGTCGTCATGTTATGGCTGATCGTGTCTGTATAAACTGCAGGTCTGTTTGTGTCTCTGTCTCAGGTTGGTGAAGACACAGTCACTGGAGTGGTTCTACACTAATGTGAAGAGGCGCTTCAAGAGGTTTGGCAGCGCCAAAGTGCTGAAGACTCTTTACAGGAAGCATCTGGTGGAGCACACTGCACTTTCAGAGCTTACAGGTAAACTGTATTGAATTTTAAACAGAGTACTGCGGAGAGACTCTACTCTCCTGTTTTTATAAGGAGATGTGTCCCTGATTCTTTGATTTATTAATTTTTTTTGTATGTGTATAGTTTCTGTGCATCGTCATGATTTTTGCTGTTTCATAACTCAAAGCAGTGTAGAACAGGAAGTTGGGAACAGAGTGAAACAGGATTAAGCTCCTGCTCGGCTTTCATCTCACATAACTTCAGCAGATTAGTCTTGCTGCTGCCAGAGTCCAATTCTTTATTTAATTTTTTATGTTTGTTTGCCTCCTTCATATCATCATCCAGAAGGGTTGTATTTGGGTTTTATTACACAGTATATAAGCATTTGTGTAGGTACAAATGGTAGATGCTTATGTAAACATCACCGATGCTGTTACAAAAACACATTTTCTTTTTTTATATACAATTTGGGCCTATGGAACTTGTCAAACATCAGATTTTTTAAAGCTGCACTCAAGATTTATATATCAAAAATAGATAAAATGACTATGTGTATTGTGAAAGGTGACAAACCCACAAAAACATTTCACCTGACTCTGCAGTTCCCCTTTAGCATCCATCAGCTCACTGTTTTGGTTTTGCTCCTCGCAACTTTACTGTTTCGTATTTGGCCCCTACATAGACAACTGCTAGCTAACACACCATATAATCTTTGTACGGTGAAAATATGCCAATTTTGTGTTTACAGCTTGTTGTGCTGTCCCAAAATATCAGTTAATGCAGATCTGAAAAAAACAAAAATAATGCTTGACTAAATTAATTTTCCCTAAATCCCAATAATCACCATTTGATATGTCAGTTACTGTAAATTTAAACTGAGTGTGAACATTATTGTTAACCTTGGAAACAGTAGATTAACAATATAATATTTCCTCAATATATTCCTCAATATTTTACTTACTAGTGTTTTCCTGTTAAGCTTTCAACTTAAACCTGTTTAGATTTCACTGGTGACAGTGAGAATATATAGGATTTGGTATCTTTTAATTCATTAAAAACACACAATAGCTTTCTAGATCTATTTAGTTAGCATTAAATGTTTTGTGTCATTATGATATTGACACTTTATCTCATAGTTTTATGTCGCAAGGCAAAAGTCTAGATATCATTTGTTTTCTTTAAGCGGTCCTACACAGCTTAACGTGAAGCTACTGTGAGCTACTACACAGTGTAGTACTACTACAACACAGTGCCTTGAAGACTATATGCTCCCAGCTTGTTCGTCTGGTCAGGTACAGAGCGGTACAGGCGGAGGAGTGCATCTCTGGACCAATAGGTCAGCGTCTCTGATCTGATTGAACAGACGAGGGATTTCATAGTGTTTTGTGGAGGAGAGGTCTCTGGCTGCAGAGGATGCAGAGCTGTGACCCCTGTGGGAGGAGGACGGATGTGGGTTGGCATCAGGACACTCACTGCTTAGATTCTGGTCTATGGAGCTCTTGATTTCATTTTCCGCACACATGCAGTCGCTGTATCATACATTTTAAGTTGTTTATGAGCGACCCACGCTGGAAATTCAGCAGTGTTTATTCAGCTGCCAAATCCGATCTGCATAGTCTGAATCATGGAAAGCCGCCTGCTAATGTTACCTTGCATAAGAACAATGCGAGCTGCATGAATAGCATTAGATGGAGCTGACATTTTGGAACTCATAGCTTTTGATATTATAAGCATCATCTTGTGTGGGGTTTGTGTAACAGTGAAACATTTCCCCCTCAAGACTCCAAGACGTCCTCCTCTAAAGAGTAAATGATGCTAATCAAAAGTACAAAAACATAAATATACACTGTTAATTATTAATTTAACTCTGTCAGCTGGTACTTCTACCATTCTTACTTAAGTAAGACAACACGGGGAAACGGAGAAACCAAGACAAGGTTTACAGCCATGCCGGCAGCTGTTACTCACAGCTGTGCTGAGCTAAATGCTAACATCAGCATGCCAACATTTGCTAATTTGCAGTAAACGCAAAGTGCTGCTGAGGCTGATATTATCATGAGATAATCGACACGCTGCACGTGTAGACAAAGTCGAGTTTTTGTTTTGATATTACAATTATAGAGTGTGTGTGCTACGTTGTGTGTTACAAAGCTTTATTGTTTGGAGTGTGTTGTAGGGCTGACGTTGTCGTGCTCTTGATGATCTCGTGAGGTTGGGTTTTTGAAATGTAAAACAATGAAACAATTACTTTTAGAGTTGGTTCTGCTGCGATTCCCAATTGTTTTGGTTAGAATTTAAATGTTGTATCAAGAGTGTGTCGAGAATGACTGCTATGATTGTTGCTTATATCCGAGTTAACCTGCCATCATGTACATTTATATTACATAGCACATCAGTATTATCTTTCAGAGTAAAAAACATAATACAGTAACATATAGCTACTCATGTATGCTGCTGCCAGCTCAACTTCCTGAGAGTCTCATGGTGCCTTTGGGGCTGCTGTGACCTTTAGCTGCTGTGGGAGAGGGAACTGTGTTGGTCATGAGCCGTTTTCGTGTCCCTTTGCTGTGGCCAAATGTGTCCTGACTCATTAGATGTTACAACACAGATGTCTGCACGCGCACATCTACCGGGGGTAACAGAAACACAGTACATGCTGCAGCCCCTTAAAACACATAGAAAATCCTCCTTTTGTCTTGATTTCCAGGATATCTCACATCGGTGAACTCACGCTTGCCTATAGGGATTTTAGCAATGAAAGGGAGCAGCGTGCTCTCTGTGTTTTCAAGAGAATCTACAGTTCAGTATCATTAAATTGTCTCTTTGCCGAATAAAATGATTGGAAGTGGCCCTGTGTACCCTGCTGTACCTCAGGTCGCTGGTAATACCACACACGAGGCCGCTGTAATACACTTATATAACCACAAACGGCTGCATTGTTGCCTGAATATTTACGTGACGTGAAAAGAGCTCAGGGCTCAGAGTTGGGAGGGGAAACTATCTACAGTATGATGCTCTGTGGCTCAGACATCAACTCAAGTCATGTATTTAAAATCTCAAACCTTATATTTAAAAAGCAGAGACCCTGTACATTACAACTGTCCTTGTTCGCAGCACAGATATGTCATCAACGTATGCACTTATGTGCTGTTTATAAATGATTATATTTAGCTGTTTTGGGTTGAATTTTTGAATTAATCACTATTTTCTACAAAAATGTCTCCTGTGTATGTCTTTTCGTGTGTGTGTGCGCAGAGGGCAGCGTCTACGAGGAGAGTATCTGCAATGAGGGCAGCGTCTGTCGGAGCGACTCGACCTTCTACAGACAAACTGAAGGTGCAGACATATTTTATAAGTATTTCACGATCCTTGTTTATGCTGTTATATTCGGACGTGATTTTCCGTGTGCACAAACACAGAGCCGAACTTCAGTTATAATACTATATATATATATATATATATATATATATATTATTAGTTTATCCTGATAAAGGGCTTTTTCCCCACCACGTAAATGTATCATTGATTGAAAACCGAAATAAACTGAAAAGGGTGCAATTACTTCCTCCTGTGTTGAATAATTGCAACGAGTGAATTGTGCTTTGGCTCGATTTCAGTTCCAGTTGAAGGACCATTCGATTAATAACAAAGCAAGTGATTGTTGCGTTTCTTTGTGTTCAGAGCACAGCATGGCAGAGACGATCACTGTGGCCTTACGGGTGGCGGAGGAGGCCATAGACGAGGCCATTTCCAAGGTTGAGTTCCACACGGCCAGTCAGGTTACGCATGCTGTTCGCATCTTTAATAGTCTGTCTGTATACGTTTATTGTTGGATTGCTTATCAACACACAATTTTCTGTAAATGGTAATTCATGAAAAGTGATTTTCAGACAAAACTATTTTAAGATGGTGCAGTATGTTGCTATTTATTGGTCCGCAATCGATGTGCTTTGAGTATCCTCTTCAGTTCTTTCAGCAAATTCCTCCTTAATCTGTCTTCAAAATCAGGATTATGATGCAATGCAAATGACTGTTAAATACTACAGTATGTCAGAGTCATTGTTAGACCAACAATTTTAATCCTTAGAAAATGCGAAATAACATGGATCTTTGGCCATGTTGAACATAATGTAGTTGATTTAATATTCATAACTAATTTATTTTTTCCTTTTTTATTGAGTTCACGTCATGAAGGTGTATTTCCCTTTAATTCCTGTATTCTATACTTTACATAAAGTGCATAAACCCTTTGTTTAATATCCAGAAAAGGCTTCCCTCTTTCCCAAGAGGAACTATTGTGCATACCGTGTCTCTTAGGCCAGGACCTCTGAAGTGTGAAGTCAGAGTTAAAAGAAGGGATGTCCTGATTATGTTGTGGTTATATTTGTTTATGTCATGAAAATTTTAATCGGAACAGCAGATTAGCTCTGCTTGAGGAAAATACACTCTGCACTCTGCAAATATGTAACAGAACATCAATTTTTGATGGTTTCCTTACATATTTTGCATACTGTGCTTAAGTATAATATCTGTGCAGAGGACTGTCAGTGTGCATCTGCTGTGGCAGGAAGCTTTGGACCGAAGTAATGTCTCTTTCCATCTCCAGTATGAACTAAATATAAAGCTAAATAAAGAGCTGGGAGTTCTGCTTCACTTGAGGCTGCAGAATGTCCCTAAAAGAGACACAAAATGGCTGCAAAAAAAATGCTAAATGACTACAAAGAGATGATAAATGACTAAATGTTGCTGAAACCACTTTCTAAAAATGTATGTTGAAAATATTTTCTTCTCACTAATCTCTTAAAGTAGCCCAAAGAGAGCTCCGTACAGCAAATATGTATATTTAGAGCATCTGATCTGTAGAGGAGTAATCAGCTTACAGTGTGTGTGTGTGTGTGTGTGTGTGTTGTGCTGAATAGCTTTCTTATTTGTGTGTTTTTTTGTTGTGTTTACCAGGAGAAGCAGAATGAGGCTCACTCTCTGTGGGAGCACAGAGGAGAGCTCATTGAGGAACTGGCCAAAACTATTGTGCAAAAAGTAAGAAGACAAAAATACATTTTACATACTATAAGTATGTGTAAGTTACATACTGAGCTGCAAACACTCACTTTGTACAGTAACAGATGTCCGTTAGGTTGATTCACTGTGCGTGAAAAGCCACAATCTCACATGTAAGTCAGGAAGGGGGATCTCCACAGCTGATTTGCTATAAGGCGATGTGTTCAAATGTATATGAATTTGCTCTGAAACAGGATAACCAGCTGATTTTTGTGTTCTGTGTGGCATCAGAGCCATGTGCAGTACTGATCACATCTCTGACGCTCTTAGATTATTAATAGGAAGAAGACTTTGGCTGAGATGAGGGCAGAATATGACCAGGACTGGCCGCTCGCACACAACACTGACCTTCATCGTGATCATCATCATCATCAGTCTGCCAGCTCGTCCAAACACCAACCAGGCCTCTGGGTAAAAAAAAAAGTACTGTACTGTTATTTCTTCTTAAAAATGAAAGCAGTGGTTCCCAACATTTTTGGCTGGAGGTCCTTTACAAAAACAAGCTGTCTCTATGAGTTCAAACGTCCGAGTCGTCTCCAGCAAAGAAAGATCATCTTCTCAGATGGTTTCAATTAAATAACTGTTCTTATATTTGATGAAAAAAGAAGCGATTAGAGAATAGTCCAAAATATAAGTGCAAATTTGTGTCGCAGGATTTAGTTTTTTCTTCTTTTTTAATGTTCCATTAATCCCCTCACGACCCCTCAGATTTGTCTTGTGACACTTTGGAAGGGTCCGACAGCCTAGGTTGAAAACCACTGGACTAAACTAAACTGTATTTAAAGTCTATAAGACCAGACAGATAAAATGCTACTTACACATTAATGTATCAGTATTAACAATCTAATGTCTTGTATACGCTTATTTATCAGTCACAGGTGCAATTTTTCTGCAGAATGAGTTTTTACATTTTAGTATTTAGCTTTACTTTGTCTCCTTTTTACTGATAATTGTTTACTTTTACTTAAGTAGGACTTTGCTTGTATTGGAGTACTTTTACTGGTACTTTTCACTGGTACTTTTACTTCAGTGAACGATCTGATTATCTTCCACCCCTGAGAGGGTAATATATCTTCTCATCTGTATGGTGACATTATGCTGACCTCTGCTGGTTAAACTGCTCTATTGTCTTTACCTCATCGCTAACATCCAGTGTGCCTTACTGAGTGATTGTAGACTAGAGGAGGTGACCGTGACAACAACAGAAATGTGATCATTTTTATTTGTCACATGTCTCTTCTCAGAGGTCACACTCTGCCTTTTCTCTGATGGACAATGAGCCTCCAGGTCTGATGCATGGCTCCCCACAGGTGTTAAAGATGGAAAGCAGTGGGTCAGCAATGTCCCCTTGGAAGAGTGTGGACCGGCTGGACAACGCTGGTAAGATCTTCTTGCTCATTGCTTTAACTTCTTAAACCCACCAGTCATCCTTTGCACATTTCTGTCGATCCACAAAGCGATAACTGACTAATTGATTCAGCTCTAGTTCAGTGAGGGGCTGTAGTATATAGATAGTGGAGGTTAAGGGGTTAAACGTAAGCTTATATATTCATTCATTCATTCATTCATTCATTCATTATCCATACTG
>JAVQJF010124800.1:0-22259 GCA_036023855.1 Gadopsis marmoratus | reverse complement strand
CACACACACACACACACACACACACACACACACACACACACACACACACACACACACACACACACACACACACACTCTGTGTAATCAAAGGTGGTGGATTTTGACTCCTCTTTTGTCTTCCAGCCACATCATGGAGCATTTAGAGGGAGTGATAGACAAACCAGAGAAAGACATGACACCCCAGGAGCTTCAGCTGCACTATTTCAAGATGCATGACTACGACGGCAACAACCTGCTGGATGGGCTGGAACTGGCCACAGCGATCGCACATGTACACAGGGAGGTAGGTGTATATACTGTATCTGTGTGTGTAACTAGTTCTGTCCTCGTAGGTGTGAACGTAACGCCTTAAGAAGCAGCAGTCAGCTAAAGGATGTAAAAGTAAAAAGACTTTTATGCTTTATTATTTTACAATTTAGTGGTTACTTCATAAGCTTTTCAACCTGCAGTTGGCCACAGGCATAGAAAGCGATCACTCCCCCAAAACCCTGTTTTTGACCCTGGATGGTTTCCAGCAGCTGGAATTCATATGTTTTGAAGAGTCTCAAATTTTGTGAGAGTTCCAAGATATTGCAAGAAGCACTGTTGATTGCTTCCTCAATCATGTGCCACAGGTTGTTCTGCCCTTTTTTAGTTATCACTCCACTTACTTTCTCTGTGAGTTACGCCCCAAGTTAATGTCTTGAGTCAGAAACGTGTCGCATTACAGAGGCAGGACGCCTTTTTTTAAAAACTCGCTCCATGCACATTGTCTGAACGTTCCACCCTAAACACCTTTCTGTCACAATTTCCACGACCGCGGTGCCTCATTTCAATTAAGAGCAAGCTACAGGAACCTGGAAAGGAAGCACTAAAGCAGTTAATTCATTTACAGTTGCATGCGTAATCCATCTACATGGAGGTTTTCTTGTCCTGTCTCTTTCTCAGGAGAGAGGAGAGAACAGCCAGCCAATGAAAGAGGAGGACCTTATTACACTCATTGACGATGTTCTGAAAGACGATGACAAAAACAACGACGGTTATATAGATTACGCAGAGTTTGCCAAATCGCTGGAGTAAGGCGTCTCCTGAGCACCGACATTCTTCATGTCCACAGCAACAAGGAATCCACAGCGAAGAGGGGTCTGCCACCGAGCTGTCTAGAAAACCATCGTTTAATCTTTTGCTTTCTCCATCACAGGCAATCAATCGGGCTTATTGGTAATTTATGAAGATTTGGACATTTTTGTACTTTCTAAGCTTGTGATATATATATTTTTTTTTTTCATGTAATGTCCAACTGGTAGCAGCAAAACTGGTTATAGCAGTAATTTAATAAGAAGCAACAACAGAGGAACACAGGTTGACTTGTAGGTTTACTCAGGTGTACGCCTACACCTGCACCTTCTGCAGGTTTACAAAAGCCCTACACAATAAAAGCCCAATACTGTCATTGGGAACTAGTACAACTACCTATGAACACTGTCCACACGGAGGTTTGTGGACTACCCAGAGTGACCTAGACATTATTTCGATGTGTTGAGCATCACAAACAAAATTGCATTAGCCTCCATTGTATTGGCGTGGTAGCAGAGGTCTCTGTGGCAAATAAAACCAAATGTATCTGCGTGGCTACTGCAGGGGAAAGTGAAAATGTATAATTACTCAACGGTGGACCAAATGAGTGAATCCATCTCATTTGCTGTTTGCGACGAGAATGAAACTAAGCGGTCGTTCTCATCACATCGGAAAGTGGCCTTGACCTGCTCAGATGTACAGTATATAGCCTGATGTGGTGTGTGTCTGTGTGTACAGAGTACACAACAACACAATGCTGAATGCCGTCGGCAGAGACTCGTGCTGAGGTTGTGTCTGCTGTCGTTTTCATGAAGACTTCCGCACTTATTTGAGCCAATTCAGCACCATCTTCACTGTAGTAGTCTTGTCAGCCAGCAGGTACTTGACATACATGTGACTTCATAGAGTGAATGTAAAGCAGCAGCACACTGCTGATTCCTTATCACTGAATAAGCTAGACTTGAAGCACACTGGTTGATGCTGCTGCTTCCACTGCACTTGTCTCAAAGCTGACTTCGGTAAATGGGTTTGCAGCAAAGCACTCGAACGCCACACGTCTGCTTCACATCATTAGCTGCCTTTTAAAACAGATATGGATCAAACATGTCAGGTCTCTGTGTGTGCCAACGTTTGTTGAATCCATCTGTGATTCTTTCGTATGAATGAATTCTATATTTTTGCCATTCAATCGATTCAGGTTGTTGAATGCAAATATTTAAACGACTGAAAGCATAACAGATGCGACTGTGTTGTCTCTGGGATGTGAAATATTAAACTAATCTACAGACTTTGACTTGTGATGGGGTTTTTTTATGAATTGTGTGGAGTCCTTCTACGTTGCAGTCATGAAATCACATTGAAAGACGTTGCATAAAAGATTGTAAATCTTTTATTTGTTAGATCTACTGAAAAGGTTTTAGACACGTTCAGTACTACAAATGCTCAAGAAATTGCACAGACCAACATTTCCTCCTTAGGATGATGCACAAGTACCCTAACACAAATAAACCCTCCCAAAACATTTGAACTAAATTGCTGTGAAGAAAATCTGTATGTCTGTGTTTGCATAGTCATTTAATAAGTAAGTCCACTGACACCGAAGACCCACCCACAGTGTTAGTCACTATTAATATTAGTGGATGCTGAGGAGAACGATGCTGAAGACACGTCTGTGGGTTCAATTAGGGGCCGTGTCTGCTGAGTGTCAAAATAAAGTTTGCGCAAATGATATCAGCGGTGAGGCTACACAAAGAGAGGAGTGAAAAATAAGAACTGAACATTCAAAGCAGGTTCAAAACCGAAAGTGGTGTGCATGACGCTGAAGTTACGTTTACAGCCCAAATCAGGGCCAGACTTTAAAAACTTGAGATGTGTGGTAGATGACAAGGAGCATGCATGATCACTCGGAAAGATAAAAAAAAAAAAAAAAAGAAAATAATTTGTATGATATATTTGGCTTTTAAAATTAACCTTCTTAGGTCCAGTGAGAGGCGGGGTCCAGAGGCTGCATGGAGGCCAGCGAGAACATGGGCGAGGTGAGGTTGCTCCTCAGCGGGCTGTACCAGTCCTCATGCTGCCGCTGGCCGGCCGGAGGTGGTGGGACGCTGGGGCAGGGACACTGGTTCACAGGGCCCGGGTGGCGGGAGTAGGGCCCAGAGTGCAGCATGGGGGAGAGGCGGGGGAGGTGAGCCAGGGGCTGGGTGTAGTACTGCCGGGCCATGCTGGACGGCTGGACGTGCATGCCTCCCAGCAGCGCCCTGTGGCCCGGCATCACACCCACTGGGAGAACCTTCTGCGAGGCCCGCTCCTGCTTTCGCTGTTTGGCTCTTCTGTTCTGAAACCAAACCTGCGGAGACAAGGACACATTAGAGACAAGGACGCCCTTTGGTACAAGTAACACCTGACAATATAGTGTAGTTCAATACGGTGAGTTCAGAAAAAGTGGGACATTTCAGCATTGCCTTGTTTTGCCATTGAACTAAACCTGAACCAGTACAGATTTCTATTCTGAAGCACTGCTTGTCAATCGTTGCTTTTTCTGTGACATCATCATTGTGGGGCGTTTGACGAATAATGCAAAGAGCAAACTGCACTGTTTCAAAGCTAACGTATGATATGATACGATACGATACACACATATTGGTTTTATTGCACTACAGTTTCTTTTTATGTTGTTTGGTTATGGGGTTCTGTTCCGATCGCAATAAGTGAACAAAACACACGCGTCTTCCTCGTCCACGTGCTGCGATTTCTGCTTCGATTTCTGCCTCAAACTCAAATGGACTCTTCAGTTGCACTTTCTCTACATGTCATAAAGTTGAAGAAAAAAAAAGGGTGCATTCTTCAGTGTTGTGAGCCCTTGGGAAGCAGAAAGCACTCTTCCGTTATAAGTGTCCACCAAGGTGAGTAGGTTTGGCTGAATATCAGTGTGGCTTTGAATTGAACCACGGCTGTCAGAAAGTCGAAGTCGTGAGAAGTGTAGTGTAATTTGGAGGCCGCCCCACCTGTATGCGTGCCTCATTGAGCTTGGTGATACGCGCCAGCTCCTCCCTGTAGTAGATGTCAGGATACTGGTTTTGTCCAAAGGCCACTTCCAGCTGTTCCAGCTGCTTGTGGCTGAAGGTGGTGCGGTGGCGTCTCCTGGCTGGGGAGGGGTAGGCCCTGCTGCGCCTGCCAAGGCTGACGGTCATGGAGGTCTCACACAATGAGCCCTTCCTCGCCGACTCTCCTATATCTGTTTTCAGGAGGAAGAAAAAGAGTTGGACGCTGTGCGTGGACGCTGAAAAGCCTTTCACTTTTTTGGAGACAACGCAACAGCTCCTGTTTCTTGACCTCCTTGGCATGCTACAAAACAAGTGGCCCAAACTTGTAAGGGCGCCTTTCGCCAATGACCGTCTCAAAAAAGAGGGATTACACTGACTTCATGGTTCCCACTGCCACCAGGCAACCTGAGAGCCGCGCAGCTTTAGCTTCTAAAGACAAACCCGTGAGAAAAAGATACCAGAAACTGGGGGATTTGAGTAAGATTATTACCACCGTCACTAACAAAGTGACTAATCTGACAAATTGGTGGTCTGAGCTGACCTTGTCTGCTCACATCACTGTGGTGGAGAAGATACAGAAGAGGCTGATTTAATGATGGGTATTTAAACTGTGTTCTTACTGACAAAGATTTTTTGCGCTCTTACTTATTTACGATTCTTTTACTTAACCTGGTTACATATTCATACTGTTACATACAAATACATTTTGAAATGACAGAAATGACAAAACTATATTAAGCTTTGAATACTGTTAGTGAAGTAAAAGATGTATTTTGCTAATTGGCAACTTGCTGACTGATATACTATTAGGATCAGACTAAGAGGAAGTGCAGTTGATTTTAGGGCTAAGAGTTTAATTTTAAGCAAGCTACAAGACAACATTTTATGTTGGCCTTTCATTAACAGTTAAATTTAACCGTTTTGATTTCAAAGAAATTCTATATGATTTCAAGTCTGAAAATGGTATTCCTCTAAACCGCGTTTAGCCCATGATGCAACACTGTAACTCTCTATTGGCTGAGTGGTAGGAGAGCAACACTGCGTTCAAACAACGTAATAATCATAAACAAGAAACATTACTGAGAACGTGCAAAATTAAAAGAATAACGTTGTATTGCAGCTCTCTCTGTTGTTGTGGTTGTAGCAGAAACTCCATCATTGGCTACAAAACAAGTGACTAAAAATAACAGACAGGCTTTTACAATTTTTTTACATAAAGTGGACTCACCTGCACTGGAGCTGACTGTAGCCATATCAGAGTAAACCTCTGCACAGTCCTGGTGGCTCCTCACTGCGTCCCCTGCTACCTTCACCTGGGCCATCGCTGCAGTGGCTGATCCCCCACACAGACACCCAACTGACCATAAAGTCACATGTCGCCCGTGTCCAACCCACCTGGTCTACCTTTACCTATGTGAGCGTCCACCATAGTGGAGTGGCTCCTGGGAGAAAACATTTCCGAGGGTCTTACACATTGTTTTCTTTATCAATGTTAGGTTAAGTTCTGCTGTCAGACTCTTAACTCCCTCTAAGCTCTGTATCTCCCTTAGTGGACTCCCTACATTTCCCAGAAATACCAAGAAAAGGAACCTAAAACTTGCTGCTTCCAGACGACGCTGGCCGTGTATACGTTCAGGAAACACTGGGGTGTGTGCAATATCTATGTTGTATCACATTTGCATATAAAAATGGATAATGTCATATATAACAAAGGCGACTCAGACAGGATCAATAGCTGCTAAAATATTTTAGGGTAGATATTCACTTTGAATATCAGGTCAAATAAGAAGGTAGTTAACAGTAGACTCGCATCCCCTGTCCCTGGTTAAGCTTTTAAATTCAAAGACAGAGCAGTATGTGAATTTATGTGTTTACGTGTGTACATCAGCCATCATAGAATGTAGCTGAGTACATTTACTCAAGTACAGTTCTGTGGCATTCCATGTTATGCTACTTTATACTTCCACTAGACTGTATTTATCTAGCAGCTATAGTTCCTTGCATTTTCAGATTTTTCACATAAAATACATGATCAGTTTCCAAAAGACGATCGACGACAAATTAAACTGCCAGTGATGCGAAGTGTGTGTGTGCTCCACCCTGACCAGCTCAAGGCTACACTGAAACACCAACATTCAACACTTAAATGCTGCTTACTGGTAATACTTTAGTAGCAATTAAACAATAACATAATTTACAATAATATAATGTATAATAATAGTAACAGGGATAATTCATTTAGTACTTTTTGAATACTTTAAGTACATTTATCTGAAAACATTTCAGTACTTTTAGTACGTGCAGAGAGTTGTGTTATGTATGTACAGCATTGTGCAGTGTTCACAACTTTGGGATAGCTTTTACGGTTTTTATTCTTTTTATTTGTATTCACCTATGATCAGTTTTTATCTTGCTTTGTTTTGCCTTACTGTTGGACTTTCTGTTCTGTCAAAGCACTTTGTAAACTAGAATAAAGGTGCTATATAAATAAAGTTATTACTATTATTTCACTGAAGTATTAAAGAATTTAAATTCTCACTGCGTTCTAATTCCCTGCCTTTGTGTGCCTTTTACAGAACACGATAACCGAGTGATTACTTGCTCTTTGCATTGAAGTTCATATATTTGCTTTTGCTGTTATATTTTTGGTCAATTCACAGATTGTTTCAAGTGAGATGCAGCTGCCTCTGTGACCACCAGGGGGCCCTGTTACACCAGGCTGTGTGTCACGGAGACAAACTGAAAACTGAATGACAAAACCCTGCATGTGAGTGTGGAGACCACCCAGCTGAGTGCCTACCCTGGTCTACCACAAACACAGGCCCATCTCTCAGGTCAGGTCCTGGCTGCATCCTGACTGACAGCCAGGGCAGCTCATCGGCTGGATTAACTCAGCTGAACTCCTGCGTAACCTCCTGGGACCCCAGCTGCTATCAGCAGTTCCCATAATGCTAAATTCAGTCCTCTCACTCTATGAAGAGACCCACTAATGTCCCACTCAGCACTGAGTCATGACAGGGCAGCGTGGAAGGCAGCTCACATAGTTGGAGAGCAGCAGCTGGCTTTTTATCAGGGCTCAAACAAGACAGTAATTCATCATGGGCTATATTTGTTGAACAATGCTATTTGCCTATGTGTGTGTCTACATCCATATAGTGGCAGTAATGTGCACTTGGCACATTCTCTGTTGGGCACATTGCTTATGCAAGGAGGCTAGTTGCTCGATCAGATTAGAATTCCTTATAGTAGTGTGAGTTTGATAGGGCTGAATTCTGAGTAGTCCCTCTCCTTCCTGTGTAACAAGCCAGAGTCCAGAGAGATACACGTGACTCCCAAGAACCAGTAAATCAGTCCAACAGTGAACTGGAGATGTGTCACACTGATAACGTAGATTTCCACCGCTCCACCCCTGGCTCCCACCTTGGTCCAGTATCCTTCCCAGAAAAGTGTAATTGGCAAAATGCAGTGACTGAATGACCCACTGTAGAGGCAGTCCTGCAGGAGCTTTTTACATATGAATTCTCTTGTTGAATTTACAAATTACCCTTGAGATGGAACCAAGTTTCCTGTAGATTCCTTGAGAAAAGTCCCTGGCCCTGTTCTGGCCGCTCTGCGCAGCAACATCTAATTTGATTCCTCGTGACACGTCGTCTGCAAGGGCCAAGTCCTGTGTGTCCTGGAAGAGCTTCCATCTTTCCTGCATTGTGTGTATGTGTATGTGTATGTGTGTGTGTGTATATGTGTATTTGTGCACGGCTGCCAAGTTCTCTACGGATCCCATATTCAGCTCACATGTTCCTTGTCCCAGACAACGACTCAGCCACAAACCCAGCAGCTGGGGCACACTGAGCCTGTCTGTGTGTCCTGTCTGCACCTCCACTTCTCTCTAATAGACTATATATATATACTATATATAGCTAAATTCAATAATTAAAATGTAAAATGTATTATCATCAATATTCATTTTCAGTGTAAAGGTTTGGAAGAGTGTGGTTATCTCATCTCACTTGGAGATTGTTGCACTTGTTTGAGGAAAAATGAGCAACAACTACTTGGCTGGTTCAATGTATAAAAGTCTTATATCTTTATATCAAGACCATATTTCCCGCAGAGAGCCCAGACTTCCTGTCTCCAGGTCTCAAAGAGGATGTCACCATATGTCTTCTTCTTCTTTGCCCCAGATGTCGGTCCGCAGGAATTTGGTTGAAGGCACAAAACACATAAGATGATCATTTGCCATTAGAGTGGCGGTAAAAGAAATAAATGTGATTTTAGCTTTGATTCTTGACTGGTGGCTGAGTGAAATAAGTTTGTGTTTAGTGCCAATGAATGATCCTTCTTTGTGCTATAGAGCAGCACTGTAGTTTGTCCTGCAAAAACCTGGTGGCAAAATATAATGGCGTTATCTGGCTGCCGCTGTTTTTAAAGTTTGGCTTGTGTTTACAGCAAACCTCCTGTCTTAAAATGTACTTTAAAGCTGCTATGATCAATATTTTTTAATCAACAATGGATCAAATTACTACGTGCATATGAAATGGTTTGCTCGGGGTGACAAAACACAGATAATTCCCTTGACTCTGCATTTCCCCTCAGTTTGTTTTGGTTTTATGGTCCGCTGCTTTACTGTGTTCCTCCACTCATTCATTCAGGCGTCGTGCACGCATGCCTACACAATCTGATGCAGTACACACATATACACACTTTAGACACCACATACAACCCCGCCTCTCCTCTAATGTACTGGTAAGGAAATAACATGCAAGTCATGTTACACTGCGGGCCCAGTTTGAAACATCATGCACACACACACACACACACACACACACACACACACACACACACACACACACAGACACGTGCCCCTGGTGCACACAGGCCTCTGTGTGGTTGTGGCCGTGTCCAGTATGGACACATAGAGGAAATTCTTCCCTCCCAATTTCCCGGGACTGAACTGGGAGTGACCTGGTTGGCAGACACACAGCCCCAATGGAAGGAATGTAACTCAACTCCCCCCACCTCACCCACAACACCCCCCCTCATCCATCCAGCAGTCTGCTGGCCCAGCTGTGCGAGGACAGAGAGAGAAACATAGAGTACCATCGGATGAGAAGGACGTCTTTTATCTCTCACCAATTCATGACACCCCTCGCTATATTTTGGTGTCATTCACCTTTGAGGAGTGTGCCGTTCGTTGTGTAAAAGATTCATCTCTGTTTGACGCCGTCTCTGTGCGTCACTGAGCACTAACAGACAGTCTGATACATAAGTCGTTCTTCTCTTGTGCAACTCAGAAAGCACTTCCAGCCCCACCAAAAAACAATAACCATAAGAGTAGAACACCAGAGCAAAAGCAGCAACAAGAGTTGAAAAAGTGAAAACAGAGACGGTAATAACAAAAGGCAAGAAAAGAAACGCCACAACAAGAACGGCGAAAATACAGAGAAACAAAAGCAACCACAAAATCATTCAGCAGCAGAACAAACAACATAAACAGCATGTTAAGTTTAGCACTAAGCTCAAAACAAAGCTAATCTTATTGTTAAACCCTAATGTTGCATTCACATCCAATGAATGTTACCGTATAAAACATTTGCCTTGTAAATACCGCTCACATCATAAATTAGCTCTAAATTAGGTACCAATACCCTCATTTGAAGCTAAATTGGTAAATTATTATTAACCTATTTCTACCGATAGACCACAGAGTTTGTGTGGCTTAACTGAATGCTATTCATAAAGTGTGTTACCCCCAAAATCCACCGGACGTGGCTGCATCACGTTCCAGCTCTGTCACGGCTGCCGGAGATGATCCACTGCCGTCTGACCTGGTGTGCCAGGGGATGAGTGGAACATCTCAAGCTGCTCCCAGTGAAGCTCATGTCTCTGAGCCTCTAATTGACCTCTGTATAGATATACTGTACATATGTGCTCATATTTATTGACGATGGAGATTCATGTTTAAAGCTGCACTAATCAATATTCTTATATAATGGATCAAATTACTATGTAAAATGTTATCATTCGCAGTGAAGAACCCACAAATAAAAATCTGCACTTCTTCATTCAGCTTAAAGTTTTGGTTTTATGGCCCACATCTTTACTCTTTTGGTTCACTCGCACCACTCTCATTAGAATCTTTTCTAGCTGCAGCTGGTTTAAAGAAAAAGCCCCTCTGATAAACCCACTAAGGAGCCAGATCTGTCCCACAGGAGTTGGTGGAGACCAAATCAGAGCTTCAAACAAGAGTGAATATTGAGCTTAGTGGCCAGAAGGCCCATACAACATATTTTCTCAATGAGCTATTTTGAGTGATTTCCTGCCATAGTTTAAAAAGGTTTTGGTTCGTTCACATAAAAGATTTCTGAAGTTCTTTTTTTTCTGGTTTGAAGTGGACGGGGCTCACTTGGGAAAAGGTGATGTCACGAACATCTGTGCACCAATCCCAGTTTAGCAACAATTGAGTCCTTTGACAGTTGCGTTGTTCAGCCATTGACAGTCAAATGTAATCAAACACCGACGCAGTCAACAGGACACAGAAGAACTAGAGTTTATCAGAATAATTATGTTTTTGAGTCTTAAACTACAAATAATAAATAAGTAATAAATGATACCTTTGCTAAAATGTCCGCCATATCAACTCTATAAGATGTTGTGTTAACAGCTTGTTACACTGCCCCCAAGTGGCCAGAAAATTAATTAATTCAGCTTGAAATGCACGTTTTACCGGTGACAGATAATCATTGAGTGTGTTACTAATTTGTACAACAGGGCACATTGAGGCATCCAGTGGCATGAACGCTTGCCATTAGAATCCTTCTCATCATTACCTTTCATCCCACATTACATGAATGAATCGTGAGGCTGACAAAATACAGCTGATTTGATTAGGGGGATTTAGGCCAAGCTTCACATTGAAATCTAAGTATAGCAAAGTTGCATCTTTTTTGTTTTCTGATCATTACAGTCTCATAGGTGCGGGCGTTTTAGTCCTTTTTGTTTTGTTCTTTGAAAGCTTGTCATCTTATATTGTCTTTACTCTCCATTTTATTCAGGCAGATTGCAGTTTGTTACACTTGGACGGTACACATGGCTCCTGAAGTAAAGTACGGCTGCTCATCCTAAGTATAGACACAACCTGAATCATTTTGGTTATAGGTCTGTCTTTCTGACCACTGAGCCAGTCTGCAGGGTGAAGTGGGAACCACTGTGCCCATTATGACTCAGCAGATGGTGCGGTATGCAGCACCGCCCTCTCAGTGCCCATGTGCCTGCAGCAGTACTCTATGTGCCCTGAAGACATTTAACTCGTCTAGGCCGTCATATTACCCTGCGCTGTGGGAATCTCATCTTCCCCAGCTACATATAAAGCCAAGAACGGCAGGTTTGCACTGGACACGTTGTCCTGGGCACTGCAAAGACGTCCCATTCATCAAGAATTACAATACAGAGTTGAGAGTTATGACCTTAAACATTGTCCAAATTAAGTTTGACTGTAGCTTTAAATGTAATTCTACAAAGATTGGGTTTCTTTTGCCGTTTCTGTTACAGTTCCATGGAAATGTCAGCTTTATTGTAGAGTGATTGAGATAATGGTGGCGTGTGGCAGCTTGCCCTGCGTGAGGTTTTCGAGGTTCAGCTGTTTGGCAGGGAGGGCAAGTGGATTTGCAGAGCTGTTGTCTGGATTCCTCCTCCTGCTCCAGACTCCCTTGGTGGTGTCCTCTTCCCCACCCCCCAATTGGCTCCACGGGCCTATGGTCCCCAAAGGCACACCCCAAACTCAAGCATGATACCCTGCGCCCAACCCTGCCACCCCACCCCTGCCCTTATCTGCTGCCACAGGGGAGGAAATGGCCCGGGGGATCTAGAGAGTGGCATGGTATAATTATCTTCCTTCTACATCTCTCTCTTCACCTTGGTTTCCTCACAACGCCTCTCATGATACCTCTATTGCTCAACTTAACACGGCATCAACTCACTAAACTCTAAGCTATGCTAAAGACGTAGTATAATTTACCACAGCAAAATCTGCTTATATCAAATTATCCACAGACAAATTAAAGTAATGATTGACAGACAGGATATTTTACCTAGCTACTGTTATAACTTGTTATTATTTGCTAAGCCCTAGCTACAGTTGCTGCACCTGTCATGCTTTATTTACCACTCAAAATCTATTTAGGATTTTTTTAAACAATTGGTCCTTGATTCCACACGTAGGTACCACAAGCAGGCTTACCATTTCTATCCGCTGTCTTTTGACAATTTTGCTGACCAAAATTACACATGCTAGCAGACATCAGCTGCAGCTCATGTTAGCTCCATGACTTGGATGAAAACGCTGTCTCCGCTGCCTTTTTAATCTTTCAAACTGACTTGTTTTGAATGAGAGCCCCGTAAAGGGGTCTTAAAAATGCACTTAATGGTTACATGCATAATGCACTGTTAGGATTTTGCTTTATTGTTTGAATAGTAAAATACATTTTAAACATGAAAAAAGATAAAGTTTGAAAAGTTATGGCTTTTAGGACTACTTTGCTGCATTTAGACATTAAATACTTCCAACAGTGGACAACAAATTACCACTGTAGGTAGTAGGGTAGTTAGCCGCATATGCTAACATTAGCATATTAGAGCAGATAAACAATTTTTTCTTACTCTTTTGCTCTTGTAATTTGGGGTTGCTAAAGGCAAAAAAAAAAGAACCACCCTCCAAAGTCTTTATATACGTAGTATCTCTCTTGCTGCAGCCCCATGCACACAGCTTCATTGTGCAGAGCAATCCCAAACTTGACAGGCCTGCCCTGCCTAGTGATGGCCAAGCAATGATTGGGCTCTCCTTGGGGGAGGGCTGAGCAAACGGTCAATTAGTTCACAAAAGTAGCGGCTAAACTAATCCATTAAAAAAAAGGATTTTTTTTTAAATGATCTTCGTTCTCCTCTAAGTTATTAAATACAACATCATTTTGGACTCCCCGCATCCTAAATAACATTCCTCCACAGCCCTCTGGTTATGTTTATGTTTATTGTGCAAGCTAGTTTATGAGCATCTATTTGCATTGATTGTTAGGCACTTCCTCTTGTGCAACAACTTGCTTTTTCGTGGCGGTGGGTGTGTCAGCATCTTGGTGGTTGGAAAAAGCTGCTTGCTTCCTCTCCTCCCCTGCATGTCCGTACTACACGCTTGGCATTTCATCGTGGTCATCTGTGCTAAGCCCTGCTCTGACCCCCAGCACGCTACATTAAGCTCGCCGAGCAGATGCCTGTTCATCACCAGCCAATCACACGCTGTAAGGCCACACACGCACATACTTAAACTCATGTCGACATGCATGCTTGCTGACTTAATGCACGTGTAGGTTATATTGCAGCACACTCACATGTGCTCTTTCAACTCAGATCAGCACTTGCATTCACACTGTATGACCTCTAAACTGGTATAGGATTTCTACTTCTATTACAGTGCATATTGTAGTCTAGCCTGCAGGCTGTTCTTAGCAACGCTATAAGTGAAAACATGAGGAGGAAAGTTGGAAGGTTTTTAAACTCATCAACTTAGATATCCACCAAGACAGATATATTCTTACGCTGTCTTATTCAGACATCGAGGGTTTGCAGCTCTTGACTGAAGTAATTCCAAGTCAAAGGCAGATATAACTTTGTCTCCAACAATGCGTACTAGCTCCCTTTACTGTCATTATAGTACTACAAGCTATCGCTCTCAAAATAGCTGCATTACTCACATCAAACCGCAACTACAAACACCCACGATGTGAAAAGTAGTAGCCGTGGAAGAGAGGAGTGGAAGGATGCAGCATGAGGGGAACTGGGACACATAGAGGAAAATCCAAAGATAAAAAAAGATTATAGTAAATAAAAAGAACACCCATTAATGCTATTTTTTTGACCATGCATCAAAACTGACTGCAAACCATGCCACTATTCTTTTGACATTGTTATTCTGCCAGAGGAGAATCACATAAAACTGAATGTGCTGGATGGCTTCTAGCATTTTGGAGTCAATTCGATTCACAATTTGACCACCCAGTACGTGGTAAACTAATTCACAGCAGCTTCGTTATTGGTCAACAGTATACATTTGCATGTAAAAAAGTTGAACTGCACTCAAGAAACAATCCTACACCTTCATTCAAATGACTGAATCTGGTCCAAACTATTGCTGTCAGAAATACTGGTATGATATAATTTGCTGTCCCTGTGCTACCATGCAGCTTCACTGTATTTTATTTCAGCAAATTCTGAGGCAAACGATGATTTTTTATTTTTTTTTGGAGGGTGGGGGTGTAAATAGGAGTTTTTTTGTGCTAACATGTAAGTAAACAGTGGGCTAATAACACAGGCAGCAGGCACAGAGCAACATTAGCATTCAGGTGGAGTGAAACATGCTAATATGAGCTGAGGGAAACTGCAGAATTGGGTGATAGTTCTCTGTCCGTCACTATGACTGACACCTTACAGCTTATATGTCATTTGACCCATTCCTGATGTAAGAATATTGATTAGTGCAGCTTTAAATACATTTATTTCTTAATTAATTATCAGCAGTTTGGTGCATGCTGTTTATATTTGCTTACCTTTGATTAACCTTGCAATATTAGACCACAATCTAAAGGTCATATGAGTTTCCTGACCTCACCATTGTGTCAACATGCATACAATAACACAGACATATGAGCCTATACAGTATGTCTGTCTGCAGCAGTAAGTTAATGAGCACTTCCCCCGGGTTTGTGGAGGTTTCTGGCGGTACCAGCAGCAGCCACACCCGAACAGCTGGAACGAGGACAGAAGCACACAGCTGGGAAGGGAAGAGACAGAGCAAACCAAGTGCTGACACCACCAGCAGAGAGACCGGCTAGAAAACACATAGCACACAGGGTGAGTGGCTAAAACGCAGCGTTACTGCCCTGTGCAACCGAGTGTGCACTTTTAACAGCAGATTTGCGGGCACATTACAAGTGATTCAGAATAGTTATGGCGTAAAAAGCCTCAGTGCATGCGCAACTGTGTGTGTGTGTGTGCGAGTGTGAGTGAACGGGAACAATGCAGCCATTTATGAGGTGAATACCGCAGTCTTTAACAAGGGCCCTTAACATATTAACCATGTGACCCCGCTTGAGCTCAGAAAATGTCTTGTAACAACCCCAGCCCTCTTCAGCCAAAAAGATACGTATCTTTTTTGCATCTTTGTACATGTACAGTCATGTTTTGTTATTTTTCACTTAATATCAATATATTCGTCCTTAAAGAAGGTTCAACTTCAAGTTCCCAACCTTAAATTACTGTGCATGGGATTCAGGAAAATGTAATCATTCCATGCAAAAGTGTTTCATAAAATTACATCAGATCTACATGTAATGCTAGCTCAAATAGGGATTAACTATGTGTGAATGAGCGGGAGCAGCCCCCGACCTGTGACCTATGGAGTACGAGCCGGGCCGCCTTCGCCCCAATGAGGCTGTGATGTCACCCCGAGTACAGAACAGGCAGTGCTGGAAAAGAAGCCCTGAAAAAAGAACTGAGAAACACGGTCCAGCAGAATAATTATATGAGAGAGGGAGTGAATCAGGAAATAGCTTTTGGTTTGGGAAACTCAAGAGTTTGAGGGAGTGCTGCCATGTGCTAAATGAAAACAGGGTTCGAAAAAAAAGAGAGAGAAAGAGAGGAGTGCGAGAGAACGCCAAAGACGCCAAAATGTGCTTTTTTTTCTTTCATGCAGAGGGGTGGCAGGTATCCAGTGGTCAACAAGGAGAATATCCCTCAACCTCCCCTCCCTGAGCCTTCACTTCTTCTAACTGTTCTCTCCAAGACTCCCCCCTTTCCATCAACCTCTCCTGCCCTCCTCCTCCCCTTCTTCTTTGCTTTCTGATTCTTTGTTGGCTGGCAGGCTCTCGGCACTTTCCTCTTTACTCACACATTTTAATGGGTATCTTCCCAATCACGTTTTTTATTGCAGGAAATTTCAGCACACCACATTGCGTGAGCCGAAGGAGTGCTCCATTCTTAGCTCGGCACCGCTGAGTGCCAGGGTGTGTTGAGCCTGCCACTGTGTGTTTGTGTGTGTGTGTGTGTGTGCTTGTGTGTGTGAGTGGGGTTAGGAAAGGGGGAGGTGAACTGGAGTGGCGTTGGTGTCGGTTTGATGCCAACATTACACCCTCCATGCCCCCTCCTCCTTTTCTTGGTAACAATAGTGAAGTCGGGGAGGGGGGAGGTAGAAGCCATTGTGAAAGGACCCCAAATAAGATGCATGTTGTCCTCTCCGAGTCGGTGGACTGTGGCATAACTTGACAGGAATTTTACCCCCTCACCCCCCTCACCCCGCCCATCACCATCACCAAACTCCCAACCTTTGACTTCATTTGTAAAAGCTTCAACTCCTCACCTCTCCCTCTACTCACTGTATTTTTTCCCCCTGGCAGCCACCTGGGTTTTTCTCTGAAAAGACGGCCGTGGTTTTGGGCCTGCGGTTTAATTGAAATAATATTTGCTGTACTCCGCTGCCTCCCCGACTCTATTCTCCCTTAACAACGGGCATTATTTTTAGCCTCTGTGAGGAGTTCTGTCGCTTCCTGTCGCAGGGCTCGCTGTGCTTTTTGACCACAAGCAGGCTCAAACACTCTGTGCTTTGCTTCCACCATCACACCATTCCTCACACACCCAGGCAGAGCATGTCTCTGATGAACTGTCCATGTCTTCACACGACGTCCACTGCAGAGATAAACCAAAAGGCTGTGATTCACCGCTGCGTTCAATTTACGACTGACACCTAAAATCATCTCGTCAAACGAGTGGAAAAGGCTGCGTAAATAATTTCACATGTTCCTAATGCAAATCAACATTTGAGCCAACAAAGCGACACTGTTTTCATTAAAGAATTTTACTTTGCTCTGCAAAGTCTACGAACCATTTGATTAATCTTGATAAAGTAATTATCCCCTCTGCTGTCATTTTTTACAGCCATTTTAGATTCAGAGCCACCTTAATAAATGTACAGAAATCTAGCTCGACACTGGTGCATGTATCACTACCCATACGGTATAAAGACATGAGGACCTCACATGCAGTGCAAAGACACAGTGCAAGACAAAGTTTGGACAGTAGACTATACTGGTCACTCTACATATATGCATTCAACAGACTGCAGAATAACCATGTGCATCCCAGCAGTGTGTCTCACAGCATGGCTGCAGCTGCACGGGTGTAGTGAGAGCTGTAAGTGCGCACAGTGACGGTAAGTACAGAAGATCACATTTGAACCATGAAGTCCATCTGTAAACTGCGATGGATGTTTACAATAGAGAGTTTGGGTAACAATGGTATTGTCCGCCACCAAATTAGCTTGTTGGGTTAATTTTTTTTAAAGGATATACCTGCCGATATTCTACATTATTGTTACTGTGAAGAAATCCTACCCTGTTTAAGGCTCTCAGCCCTCGAGCCCATTCATTCCTACACAAATATATAGTTTTATGCTTAAGAAAGGCTAATTAAGTCACTCTATGATGTGATAATAAATCGAGACAACAGAGGAATAAGATATATCAAGCTTCAGATACACAGACAATACTTTTAGTAGGATCAATTAATTTATCATTGATTATGAGAAAACTTTAGAATATCACCAGACACCTGTGTGATCACCTGACTGCTCCTGTTTCTTTCCCCCATTGGATGTCCTTGTAGCGATGTCCATCATGTTCCCAAACCTCAGCAAATACAGTAAACGTGGTGTGTAATAACAATGTCATGATAAGTGTGGGAACTCCTTTACAAGCAAATGTTTGAGTCAGATTAGAAAAGTTGTGACGAGAAGACACAGGTTCAGAGTCGCAGATGCCCTTGAGCTGTTACTCAACAAGCCACAGCTCCAGTGGAGTTGCTCAATGACCTGTGGTTGTTTTGGGCAACTCCTATGGAGGATGTGAAGCTGGACTTTGCTGAGAAAAGAGCAGGGCGCTCCAAGAACATTTTCTAGTGAAACAAGGATCACAAGAAACAGCTAAAATTACTTAAAAATTCCACTGAAGTGCACGATTGCCATGCTCGATAATAAAGGTTCTGTTTAAAGCCAAACTTCTGGACGTGGTCTACAGAACATCCTGGTGGAGTCAGTTGGTTGGAGCCAACTGTCTTGAAAACAAACAGCATTTAGATAAATAACACAGATAAAACTGAGATCTACAAGATCTAGAGAAGTGGAATCAAAGTGAAAATATTAACTAAAAGTACCATAAAACTGCAGTTACGCACCGTGCTTGACTTAAACTAATGTAAACATTCCTTTACGACATCCCCATGACGTCTATAGTATGTCAAAGAAGATCATTCAACACTACAGAAGCTCATATAGTACGTTTATATCCCTGGAGCAGAGTTACATGTGTCACAGTAGCAGGATAAAATAAAACATGTCGGCAGTATGTAAACGGCGTATGGGGTCTTAGGACAAGATCTGCCAGAGAAAACACGTCAACACACTAAGAAAACAAGTGAACCTTCCACAACCTGGGTGGGATGTGGTTATATATCTGGTGCCCAGTGGTGTGACACCAGCTGTGTGAGTCACTGGGAAAGAGAGGGGGGCCAGTGTGACAGTTAAGTGGTGGTTCAGCTCTCCCTCCCCTACTTGTCCTTGAAGAGACCCTGGGGCCTGGATGAAAAGCCTCCGGGCTCCTTTGTGGTCACCCTTAGCTGATTACTGTTCTGGGAAAGCCGGCATGGAAAGGAAACCGCTAAACAGCCTCGTTTCTCACTGTCTTGTCTTGTTCTCGTTTTCTTTCTTGTTTTCGCTCCAGTGGCCATGGCCGTAAAGGGACAGTGCTGCTGATGCTTTCCATTGTTAAGGCTGCACAGGGTTTGTCTTTGCGTTGCATCAGGGTGGCTAAAGATACCAGCAAATTATGAATTGCATTTTAGCACTGCCGCATAATCGAGGCTTTAAGAGCGATAGAGTCACTTGGATATTCAGTTGCTTTATAGCCGCTCTAACCAATATTTTTATATTCATAATGGGTCATGTGACAATGAGTAATGTGGAAGGTATTGACTCTGTAGTCCAACTCTGCAGTTCCCCTCAGCTATACAGAGCTTTTTAGCATCTTTCAGCTCATTGTTTTGGTTTTACGGCCCTCAACTTCACTCACACCGCTTTGCTGTTTCCAGCAACAAAAAAAAACTCTTATGAACCCAGTGTACGCTACTTGCTCAAATGGCAGGTTAGCCACTAGCTGGTGGACATAGTGGCGCATTTAGCAGCTGAAGAGCCAGATATTAAGTCAGGAGTTGGTGGAAATCAAAACAGAGCTAAAAGGCGAGTGAATGTTGGACTTACAGGTGTCTGCTGAATGTGCAAACAGGCTGCTGCTTGCCAATACATTCTCCCTTTCAACTTTGTCAGTGTTGTGTTTACAGCTTGTTGCGCTGCACAAAAATGGCCAAATTGGTAAAAAAAAACAACAACAAAGCAACAAAAACAATTCAAGAATTGCAGGTTTAAACCAAGATGTTAGATCATTCCTTAATCATTCCTTAAGTGTAAGCTTGTCGGAAATGGGGTTCCAGATGCTGCGATATCCAACAGGCACGTAGCTTGAAGCATACTGAGGCCCGTAGTCTTGTTTCAGACTCTGTGGTGCACCAGATAATTGGGGCGTAGCTGAGCTCCAAAGAGGTTTAATTGACATTTAAAAGTCAATTTTACTTATTTTGCTGCATATCAGAAATCATGTGACATCTCTGAATCAACCCAGTGTGGTAAACTACCGATGTGCTGCTCAAAACTGTAGTTTGTCCCCAGACGGGAGGCAAAATGGCTTACTAACAGGGTTGCTACGGGATTGATTTATAATAATAATGGCACCATATGTGGTACACCATTATGTGTGGTAACATTGCTAAGCATTTTTATGTTTTACTTTAGCCGTCTAGTTAACACAACAGCCGGAACAGCCCCAGTTGGTTTTTCAGTATCTACTGGAGAACCTAGTACTCAGTGGATTGGAGCAGCTTATTCCTAATTCGATTAATTAAAGAGTGACCAGTATTCCCACTGCCAATGGTCCAGGCAGTACTCTGCCATAAGAAAATACAGCTCCACCACATATCCCATAGCTCTACCACAAGGCCTATCTGAACCCATCGCCTGTCCTGCTGCCTCCATTATGGTGCACCAGCCACCACAGAGGCCATAGCTCCAGCTCCAGGCCCCATAGCTCCTCCACCGCACTGCCTCTGCCTGCACGGGGAATGAGGGATTAAATATAATGCTCGCATGTCAAGTCTGCAAGGCAAGAGAGGGAGCGCAGAGGAAGGAATTTGTCAGAACTCCATAAACACATACATGGATACGGCTCCCGATGCCAGCGCCTCGAGCGAGGAGAACTTTCCGGAGGCTCGGTGAGCAACGGGGAGGCCGAGGGTGAGAGTAAGCAGGGCTGCTGAGCGAGCCCAGGGTTTACGCAGGGGCCAGCCAAGCAGCAATGATACACTGCGCTGGAGGAGAAGGACACAGGGGAATGGGAGAGAAGAAAAGTGGAAGAAATGAGAGCAGAGGACCAGAAAGAAAAGGAAAGACGAGGATAGATAGGAAATACTTATCCCCTGCTGTCTGAGCTGGATATGTTCAGAATAACAACATTCCCCTGATACGTATGTATCTACATATATACATACATACATATAGAGAGAGACTGAGATAGGATCAGGGAGGGAGACAGTAATGGAGAATGAGAAAGAATGAAGGGGGGGGGACAGAGCAATTAACAGGACATGCCCACTGAAATTTTCCAGTGTCTCTGCCAGAGAACAACAACAAAAAAAAAAAAAGAGGTCAGTCCAGATGCTGTTCACTGACTGTTCACATGTGGTCCAACTTCTCTGGAGCAGAGGGGTGGAGAGACTGACAAAGAAGAGGGGTGTCGAAGAAGGGGCACAGTTCGGATAGGGGGTGGGAGGGTTATAAATGGGGGTTTGGCTTTAATCAGATTATGTGAAGCTGAACCTGGACTTCATTTGGCTAGCAGATGTTGGACAGGTGGTGAGTCAGCTTTCCAGGAGGTGAAGCTGCCACTTACTGTAACATTGTTCAGAAGCTTTCGTGACAAAGACCCAGTCAGAGCTGAGTTACTGATCAATACATTTGACAAGAAGCAAGGCGAGTCCAAGCCGGAAAATGGACTGACGGGTCACTGAGCCCCTGGAGCTGCCACCAATCTTGTGCTCCAGATGATTGTGCGTTTGGCCCTGTTGCTCTTGGCTCAGTCGGTGGAAGAGGAGCAGCCTACAGGCCCAGCCCTCCTCGGCTCTCTCAGCCACCGGGAGGTGAGCTCCGCAGTGGGTGTAGAATACTGTCGGGCGGATATATTTCTGCAATGAAATATGAATGTAAGCCTTGTGTGAGCGAGCGCATGTCTGTGTACATGAATGCGCTTAGGGTTAACTGGAGGGCAACATTCACTTTGCAGCCACAGGCTTAGCGGCACTCCCAATGTTGGAAAAACAGCAGCAGTGTCTCTTACGCTCTCTCCGTCCTATGCCCCTCTCTGTGCTCTTCCTCCTCATCCCCTTCTTCTTCTTGCCAGTGTTACTGTAGTTTGCGTGCAGATAACAGGGAGTCATGTGCCGTGTATCTGTGTTGAGCTCTGGGCTTAGCGCTGTGGCAGTGGGGAGAGATGTGGGCTCAGAGCACGAGAAGTGAAGGAAATGAAAAGCCTAACTAATTCACATGTCAGACAGGAGTCGGAGGAGCCCAAGAAAATGTAACAGGTGGAAACTTATCCCCACACACTGCTGATGATTTCAGAAAATGGGGCTGTAAAACTGGCCTCACAGGTATGATATGATACTAAAAATACTAAATAATACTGACCTCATACCAAATATGTTGCAACTTAAAGAAGTATTTCAGCATTTTAGCTCAGAATTTTAGCAAATATTATATTTATAGGGGAAAAAATGTCAGTGGCCTCCACCTGTACAACCATTCCTGTTTAGGGGGTCGTCTCATTGTTGCCCCTCTAGCGCACCTGTTGTTAATTTCATTAACACCAAAGCAGCTGAAGCTGATTAACAACCCCCTCTGCTACTTAACGGACCAGATCAATATCCCAGAAGTTTCATTGACTTGATGCTATACTCTGCTTA
>JAVQJF010124796.1:0-15212 GCA_036023855.1 Gadopsis marmoratus | reverse complement strand
ATTCGATGCTTGATCGTTTACCCAAAGGCCAGTAAAAGGCAAAATAGACTAAATGCATGATGATTTAACCGAAATAAATCTAAAATGTACATTTCATTTAAATACGTGAATGCTAAATGTATTTGCGTAATGGTCCACTCCGGTTGCTGCTGTGTAGAAAAAACGCAATCTGTGCCGTGCGCACGGATTGCACATTGACTTTCTTTTTTTCTACACTGTGGCCCCAGAGGGGCTCCGTATACATTGTTCCAAGTTGATTCGTTAATCAATATGGGACTACTGCTGTGCAGTCATTGTGTTCCCGTGGTTTCATTCACTGTAGAAGGTGGGGGTTTCGGAGCAGAAAATTTAAAGTGGATGTAGTCTGACTCGCAGTGCTTCCTGCAAGTCAGACTAAATCCACTGTTGGTATAAGCCCACCATTGGCTGACTTTCAGTTGGAATTCTCTTCCCCTTCAGCTATCTGTGTGTTACCGTTTACACTGTTTTGCAAGTCACCGTTGCTGTATCTTGGGCGCTAAGACCCAAAACGATTGTTATTGCTTTAAAGAAATACAAACAAGCCAGAGTGTTGTTTTTTTTTCCCCTATACAAGAATGATAATGGTTTCATCCAGACTGTTCTCCAGCACCGGCAGCGCTAGGTCAGGCAATGTGAGACTAATGTGGAATCGCCATTGCCAAGTATGTGTTACTGCGAAGGAATTGGATCTTTTGATTGGGGACCCAAAGCAAAGAAGCCAGTAGGATTACCACTGGGCACGTGGTTGCTGTATATTTGCTGGTTTACTTAGACATATATGATATTAAACTAAATTATCTTTTGGTTCTGGACTGTTGGCCAAAGTGCAAGCAATTTCAATGTGTGTCAGCTTGGGTTTTGGGAAATAGTGACAGGCTTTTTTATTTCATTTAATTTTTTGACTATTTTCTGAAATGTCTGTGGACCAAATCATGAAGTAGGAAAATATTAAAACAGATGAACCAATAAGGAAAATAATTGTTAATTGATGCCCTACTTTCATGCTCAATTAATGGTTCATTGTTTCACATTGTTGTCCACTTTTCAGTTCAGTTTTATTTATATAGTGCCATATCATAACAAAGTTATCAAATGGCACACACTAAATCAATTTTGCCACTTTGTTCTGCACTGACAAAAATCTTTCGATCTGAGCTTGCAACAAGACAAAATGCCACGTATGTTTTTTGTTTTTGTTTTTTTTTATTTGAAGAGGAGCATCGGTGACATTAATCTGTGGCATACTTTGCTCTATTTGATATTTTTATACTCATTTGTGCCATCAGAGTTGGAGTTATGTGTTCTCTTCTGACTTTTTTGAGTCTTGTAATTTGAAACTTTCAGCTTTTAAATGTTTACATTTTATTCATTATGCACTTTTTTTATATCTTACATCAGATTACATTCTATTTTTAATGTTCATTGTATGTTTAATTCAAATTATTTCACATTGACACAGTTAACAAATTGAGATGAGAGATCAAATGTTGATGCCTGATGGTACAAATCTTTGCCCATATATGTTTCTTAAAGGATTTCTGTTTGATGCTGGTATGTGTGTGTGTAGTCAGGCAGAGGAAAGCTGACCAGCTGTGTGTTGGTTTGTCTTGGCAGGTTACCGACTTCTCACACTTGCTTTAATGTGCTGCTGCTGCCTGAGTACAGCAGCAAGGAGAAGCTGAGGGAGAGACTGCTGAAAGCCATCACCTATGCCAAAGGGTTTGGCATGCTCTGAGCCCCTGCTCCAAATACACAGCAAAGGGACTCCTTCTCAGAAAGCCCATCAAACCCTGCCTCGCCCTTCCTTTATCAGACACAATCTAAAAGGTGACAAAAGACAGACCAGAGTATGTTTCGAGGAAAAGCAAGTCAATAATGAAAGAGGAGAAATGGTTCTAATAGAGTCCTCTAGTAGTTCTTCTACTGTGCCTGCATCATCTCACCTCAGTCAGTGTAAGCACAGAGACCTCCTGATCAAAGTACTCACCCCCGCATCCACATTATGTGGATGTGCTGCAGCCTCCCTGTTTTTTTTTCTATGTACAGAGAGGATCATTTTCCTTATTTATTTTAAGGTTAAATGGGTTATATTTCATGCCTGCCTATTGTAATAGTTTAATATTAACCCTCCCCAAGTAGGGAAGCTATGTACATTTGGGACAATGCATTAACAAGTCAATATAAACCCCATTTATTGAACAAAAACGTGTTAAAGTAGCCCTGAACTCTTGTTCACAGACCGCTGACAGAGAAAATCTAGTCTTAGAGTAGTCTTTACTTCAAAATATTGTATTCCCCACTGAAGAAAGAGCTCTCGCTGACCATTCCACTCACCGCCATCAGTCCATTTTTGATCAAGGTAAGCATTTGGAAAGTTAGTCATTTGGTCCAAAATGGCACATTATCAAGTAGCTGTTTTTCTTGCTTTTTTTTTTTTTTTTTGGGGCTTGTTTCCCTCTTTAATAGGGGAAGGGGTTAGACTAAAATCTTGTCAGAGCTGTGTAAGTGCACTTAGACATTTTCAGAATGTTTGTTTTTTGGCCACAAGTTGCCATGATTGTTTGAATCATTTTATTTCCATGTCTTCCTGTGTTGACAATTCTAAATAAATACAGTATTTATATATCAGTGCGGTTGGAACTACGATACCGTATTGTGCACGTTTTGGAGGATATACACATGTAGACCTGTCACTGATGATGTTCTCCGATAGACATAGAGGTCTTCTTGTGCCAACCTATACAGTCAGTTGATATGTGAAACCCCATTACGCACTTTGTGTTGTATATTTCTGGCTTGGTCTTGTATGAATAGACAGTTCACACTGCAGAGTCTCTGATCAATATAACCCCAGCTTGTGTGGAACCTCCACATGTAGAATCAAGAAGGCAGTGTGTGTGCTGCAGAAGGCGTTCAGTCGTTTTCATTGTCCCTGACAAAGTTAAGTTTGGTACCATGTGATTTTCAGTCCATTGGACTTAAGTCACTGGCTGTGGTTACACCTGTCATTTTAATACAACATGTATTCACAAACCGACAAATAACCTGATATAATGTCTAAGTGTTTGAATTACCAACGGCGTGCCAGATTCCAGTGTGGGCCAGCTGCTGGCGCTGTGGTTGGACACTGGGCAAGTGAGGACGTCAAAGCTGCAACCCAGGGTCAGTCAATCCTGAAGTCAAAGAGTCTCAAGAAGGCGCTGATACGTTCCTATCCTCAAAGACTGGAAGGATGCAGAAGCAATTAGCCTAGCTCTGTAGAACAAAAATATCCACCTTTCAAAAACTCCATAGCTTTCACATTGTACACATTTAGTTGAAGGTATGGTGAAATGCTAGGCTACCTGTGCCCCCCTGCTTCCAGTCTTTGTTCTAAGCTAAGCTACACATGTCCTACGTACCTCATAACATTGACATTCATTATCTTCTCCAACTCTGGCGGAGACAATACTATGTGAACACGTCACTATAATCAGATTCATATTTGGAACTGTCACATTCAATGAGAATGGAAACAGGTGTAGCCACTGTCTATGTAAAAGTCTATAGAAGTTTAAAGGGCAATTGTGGTATTTTAAACCTGGAGCTGTTTTTTCCTTGTCCTTTTTTTTTTTTTTTTTTTACAAATTTAGGGGTGTAAATGAATAACAGTTACAAAATCGCCTCATCCAGCAGCTGGGAACATGCTGCAGTGGCTGCAACATAATCCTTTTGAGTAATTGTGCTCATGAAAGTTACGTACACTAAAAGTGCTTGTTTTTGCCACGGACAGACTCGGACTGTTTCTAGGTGACAACATTATGGAAAGACCAAGACGGACCTTTTTGTTGATGAGTAAGATCCTTTCGTCCAACCTCGCAAGAGATTTCAGAGTGAGACTTTTTCTTGAATGAGACTTTTTTCCTGTTTAAATAAACAGGATCTTACTCTTTAACAAAACAGCCTGAGCCAGTCAGGCAAAAACAAGCACTTTTTAGTGGACACACTTTTCACAAACGCAATTACCCCAAAGGATTACGTTGCAGCCCAATCCTGGATGCTGAGGTGGTCTACTGGACCAATTCCAAAACTTTTTGTACCTATTTATTTACAACCCAAAATATGTAAAAAATCAATAAATAAAAAAGCACTCAGGTTTAAAAATGCAGAAATGATCTTTTTTCTGTTAATATTAATTGGAATATCAACTGAAATGATCCTTTTTCTGTTAATATTAATTTGAATATCAACTGAAATCATCCCCACACAGAATAGGCAGATCATTGGTATTTTTTTGATAGTTCTGTTTTCGCTCAGTTGAAATGACTGTTCTGCATGATGTTCTTACACACTCAATTCACTGGTTTAAAAGATTTTTTTTTTTTAATGGCCTGTGTTTTGTCCTGGCTCTTTTTGTAGTTTTGGCCATGATTCTTTTAATTTTCATACTCAATAGAGTGCATTAAGGCAAGCAGTACAAGTCATTATTCTACAAACCGCTTACATGAAAGTGAAAATGAAATGGACACATCTGAAATGTCACATTTAACAGTTCAGTGCATTGTGATCCAAGAAAGCAAAGGCTACTGGGTCTATACCATACATTGTTTGCGTGTAGTCTCCTTTATAAAGGACATATCAGTGGTTTTAGCCCATTTACTAAAATTAATCTATACACACATACATTACAGTTAACCCTTTTGCAAACCATGTTCTGTGTTTTTAGAATTATTTCTACCATTCAATGCAGCCATTGGGTTCCACTGCAATTTGAAAATCAATTAGCAGACTCATTTTGTAATCCATCACAGTGAACATGTCCATGTTATTTTATATATCTTGCAGTGTAGACTTTTCAAGCCAAGCTTCAGCTAAATTTCCCCATCATATTGGACATAAATGAATGGAGGCCAATGGCTACCTTGAACAATGAAAAATTGATGTATTACATCAGGGTAATCAAAAATGTAAAGGTACACTAACACTTAAACTGGCCTTTAATATTAACCTTTTGTTTTACTTCCAAATAAGTGGTTGAGGTAATTTGGATAAACTGGACAAATACTTACCACTCAAGGGTAACCATGCACAGTGCTGTAAAGCTGCCTTGCAGTTTCCCCCTCATCTTCAAATTTGGAAATCTACGGTGTAGCGTTTGTGTCAAAGTATGATTACTAGCTTTTCGGGGGAATTCAACCACATCACACTATGTGTAAATAGAACTGGCTCACGTGTCAACACATGACCTACGTATGGAACTTCAGTCACAGGATACCAAGTGGTCACATGTGGGGGTGGTAACCTCCTGTCTCTGTTCAAAGATGGTGTTTGGCGTCGAGGACCACCAAGGTGACCGAACACCAGAAACGGACCAAAACGACTCAGCATTCACTGAGAAGAGGTCAAAGGTCATGGGTTAGGAGTTAGTGGATGGATCAAGGAGGACATTCCTCTGACACCAGAGACCTTTGAAAAGAGACTGGGATTACCCTCTTTCCCCATATTCCACCATCTGTTAGCATGTGACCAATGTTATTGTCTTTGGTCACGGACAATACCTGAACCAGCTTCACGACAACTGAGCAAACTCCAAATATGGTGAAAACCAAGACATGTGGTTGAAAGCTCCTGAAAACTAGTAATTGGCTGAGTTAAGATTTAGACCCAGATTATTAAAATTAACAATTTTCCATAAACTAGAACTACAGGATTACAGACAGAATATAAACTTGTTGAAAAGCAACAGTGTTGTGAAGTAGGGATACAGCGAGAGGTTTATCTGCATTGGTACATTCAAAGGTGTCAAGAACAAGGTGTCGGGGACTACAACAGTCTTCTGATGGTCACTGACTGACTGACAGAGCAAATGGCTATTACATGTGTTGTCATGGGTACTTCAGTGGTTGTTCTTGAATCTACCTGGGGCTGCCTAGTGAGGACTATCTAATATTTTTAAATGCCGCTCAGGCTATGAGCGTCATGGTGCCCACAACATGCCACTAAACCACTATATTCGGACCACAGCAGTAAACGACAACCCTGAGCCATTCTTTCTGTTCCATTGCTCTTACTTTCTCATCTTCATAGTTTCTTCCAGACCTGGGTAAAATGATGTTGGGAAATTCATTGGAGTCACTTTGGACAGTACAAAGTGCCTGAAAATGTGGACAAACACTGGACTGTGTCACTACAGCATACAGCATTTTGGGTGAATTAACCTAGCTGGCATTGTTATACTGTGGTAAACTCCAAATGTAGAACCCTATGTAGGTTAAAATAAAAGCTAAGGATTACTTACAATGGTTATTGAGCCCAGGTCTGGTTTCAGCTGTTTATCATTACTTTTGTACCTCTGTTTTGTAATGCTGAAGATGCTGCTCACCTGGACATGTGAAATGGCTCTAGAGCCTAGTGAAGGTAAAAGGTCAACCTGATCTTGGAAAGGGAAGCAGTTTTCATCATTTGGTTTGACTCAACAGTTGCATTCTTAAACATACAAACTGATGAAAGGCTAAAAGTATTCAGTGTTGTGAAAACATGCAAAATAAAGATGACTGCTTTTTTCCAATTTGTATTGACTTATAATCCTGATTTGAGTCCACAGGTCCTTCACGGTCATGACAATGAATCTCACCCATGTTCAGCTGTTTATAGTTTGTCCAAGTCCATGTACCTTTGACCAGGGACTGTCAACAAACACATTATTTCTGTCATTAAATTCTTTCTGCTGAATACAGTCAAATGGATAATCAGGATAATTAAACCCGCGTCACACTAAGAAGTGAATGTTGACCTCTTTCAGTTTATGGCTTTATCAAGGCCATGTAGCTGAGGCTGATGGGCACATTGTTAGTTTTAGGTATTTGGTCATAAATGAAATTGACTTCATGATGGTGCTAGATGAAAAGTTGGGATCACTTGAGTTATTACAATTCATCCTGATGTGGACACGGATATCTGTACAAAATGTCATGGCAGTCCCATCTAGTAGCTCACAAGACATTTCTTTTTGAACCAACAGTGTTGAAAATTTTCGAGGATAACCAAAGTCAGCAGATCTTCTGTGAACCGCAACTATCTACAAAACTGTGCCAATCCAACTAATAGATTATGCTATATTAACACTGAATAAGTGACACCTGTTGACCTGCTGGTGGCACTAGATAAAAATTCAGGGGATTACTAAATTCATTAGGGTTCATCCTCTTGAGATCTTGAATATTTGCACCAAATTTCGTAGCAATTTGTTGAGATGTTTTATTCTGGACCAACATGGTGCACTAAAGGAGCAAACGTTTTAACACTATCATGGCTAAAAAGTAACTGCATTTCTAGTCTTTTAGACTTATGTGCTAAATATCACTCCACTTACCAACCACTCCGATCTTCAAATCTCTGCCTTTTACCCATCCCTTGATTAAACTGCAAAACAAAAGGTGATCGTGCCCTTGCAGTCACGGCCCCAACCCTTTGGAATCTTCCCCGATCGGTCAGATTTGCTGAATCTTTGCACAGTTTTAAGGGGCTTCTAAAAACTTGTCTTCATAGGCAAGTCTTTTTATAAATCTTGTGCTGTGCTGTGTTTTTAATGTAATTAACTTTTCTTTATTCATTTTGATTTTTGTATGTGAAGCACTTTGTAACTATGTGTTTTAAAAAGTGCTATATACATAAAAGCATTACTTACTTACAAAGGAAATGGGAAGGTAGTCCTCACGCTGAATTTTGCAAGGTCCTAAAGATTTAACGATGATAAACAATGAGCATTTTGACCAACAAGGTCTTTAGAAAAATGGACAACCTTACCAGCAACATATATTTAATTGATCCAATATTTGATTTATCTTCTCTATATTAGTAATTAATGTTAAGTTACATTTTACTTCCTAAATTGACTCACTGTTGCTTTGTTTATGCTTTAGATACAGACATATAGATGTTAAATAGATGGTAAGATGTAACTCTTGCTCAGCATCTCAAATGATTATCACCCAAACTGAAAGTAATGCGATGTCTTGTGGTTCCTTTCTCAAATTGATGTACAGTAAATAATGTGTCAGTATCCAATAAGACTGTGACTTATTAGTAAAAGCATTCATCCAACTTTTATTATGAACTTTTGAAAATCATTTTACAACTGAGCATTTTTTTCTTGCAATCAGCAGAAGTATGTCATAACAGCACAAATCATCTTGTGTGTTTATGGTGTGTTTATTTATCTGTTTATCTGTTACAGAACAAACTGTTCTTGAAGAAACGTCCCAGGAAACAGTCATTATCGTAATAGTGTTGCTTTTACAACCATGCTACAAATACGATTTGAAAAAGTATAATTTTGTTTTAATCATGCTCATAGACTTGTAAATCTGAGTGGGTGTGCAAACTACATTTTTACATTAGATCTAGGTGGTAGTGGACTTATCAGTAATTTTCCTGACTGGGTTAAATAAACATGTAACATTGACAGATGCTTCTGTAACTGATGCATTACCAGGGCTGGGCATCATTCAGATGACTTCATTAGAAGTGCAAATATACCTTTTGTTACTCGGTACAAACATTTCTTTCTACAAAAATGTTACCTTTGATGTAACAAATTAAGCCACATTTTTCAATTGCATCACACCAGCAGCTGTAATGGAATTTTGCCTATAAATATCAGTGCAAAATTAAACAAAGTATGGTGTAAATAAGAACATCTGTTTATAGGACAAGTAAACAAGACTGAAAATCTGACCAAGCATTCTGCACCTTATTGCGGTACCGGACTGACGATGCTCTCTTGGCAATCGTAAAGCATTGAGGTACCCATCCCTATGCATATCTGTGTTTATGAGAATGGTCAACTTTCAAGGCAAATGTGCTATTTAACCAAATATGTGATTACTGAATGGAGACAGCTGGCAGGCAGCTGGTCATATGCCATTCAGAACTCAGAAGGAATGTCCTGAAGTGGAGTCCCTAAGCCTGGCAATAGTAGCACTACTCATTTTCTATTCTGAGGGTTTGGACCTGGTTTGACATATTAGTGAGCCGTTGCTTGAGTTTACGCTGAGAAGATTCATAGTGAACTGTAACCTTTTGAAATTTAGCCGTCATGACCTCCAGTTTAGCTTCAATCTGGTTGACCTTTTCCTCCAAGTCTTTAGCATCGGTAGCGTTGACCAGCGACTCATCTATGAGATTATCTTTCATCAGGATGGCCCTTCCCTTATCCTCCAGCATATTTTTAGCATCAGGATACTCAATGAGGGCCTCCATCAGATCGTCTTTGGACAGTGCAAACAGATCAGAGTAGCCCACACTTCGGATGTTGGCTGTTCGTCGGTTTCCTGCCTTACTGCCCTTAATACCGAGGATGCTGATTTCTCCGAAGTATGCCCCATCACTGAGGACCACAAACTGGGTAACCCCATCATCTGCCACTACAGCCAGTTTTCCTTCTTTGATGATATACATTTCCCTGCCAATGTCCCCCTTCTTACAGATGTAGTCGCCAGGACTGAAAACTTGAGGTTGAAGCTTAAGGACCAACTCAACAAGTAAACCTGCTTCACAGTCTTGAAAGATGCGCACTTTTCTTAGGGTCTCCAGATGTACATTGATGGCTATTTCAGCCTTTAGCTTGTCTGGCAAGTTCTTCAGCACCTGCTTCTCATCACAGGTTTTCTCCTCTGTCCACAGGTAGTCAAACCACTTCACTACCCTTGCCTCCAGGTCTTTAGTGACCTTCCGAAATTGCATGTACTGTTTGATAGAGTCAATCTTAGCCTGGAACTCCACACGTCCAGCATTCATGTTCGAAATCATGGCACCAACATTGCCTACAATCGTAGCAAAGATCAGAACTCCAGTGAGGAAGTCGGCTACCACAAAAAAGTATTCAATGTCTTGAACTGGGGGTGGTGTTTCACCAATAGTTGTCAGGGTAAGAGTGGACCAGTAAAAGCAGTAGATGTACTGCCTGGCCAGAGAAGCAAACTCAGGATTCTTCATGTCTGGATATACCCAGGTGTCTGAGCCAAGGCCAAGCACCTTGGAGATGGCAAAGTAGAGGCAAGCATTCCAGTGGATAATGATGATGATGTAAAGTACAAGATTAGCAATTCGGAAGATGTTGGGGAAATTGGTTCGGGTTTCAGTCCGGTCAAAGAACTCAAAGAGTCGGCCTAACCTAAAGAGACGGTTGAACCTCCACTCTGGGTTGTGAATTCCAATTTTGAGAAACACAATATCAGTGGGAATGATTGATATGATGTCTAATCTGAACTGACGTGTCTTCATGTACTTTTCTTTCAGCACCTTCTCATCCTTTACAAGCAGTCCTTGCTCCAGAAAACCTGTTGACACATTAGAATTTGATTACCATTATCATATACCCAAAGTTTCCTGTAATCACACAGTCAGCAAAGTTCTCATCACCAACCTGTCCTGGCTCTCACAAAGGTGTCAGTGTAGTAGAGAACATCTGAACTGTGGTCCAAAACCAACCACAGTGTTGAATATTTATACTGCAGTTCATTAAAACAAGCCCTACAGGGAAGCAAAAGTATGACAGAAAAAAGTATTGTCAGAAACAACAATAAGATAAAGAGGAAATACAAAGTGCCATGAATTCAGACCTGGCCACCAGGAACATCAGGTTGTAGAACACTGGAATGGATATTGTGCACAGCCAGTAATAGTACATATCTGTGTTGGGGTCCATGATCCATACCTCCTTTCTGAATGAGAAAAGGAATTTTTTTTTGTTAAAAAGCATGTTTACACTGAGCAAATTAAGGTACTGACAAATGTTGGTATCAGAACTGAGGTTAAAATTATTATATTGTCTAGTCCTACTTGTACAGGAAACTTGTCTATATACACTGATCAGCCATAACATTATGACAGCATGGGCACCCTGAACGGTCCCCATATACAACTAACTGTGATGCACTGTGTGTTCTGACACCTTTCTATCAGAACCAGCATTCACTTTCAGCAATTTCAGTAACAGAAGCTCTTGTGTTGGATTGGACCACACATTGATGTGTGTGGGGAGTGAAGGCCCCTACACATGTCAATGAGCCTTGGCTACCCATGACCCAGTCGCCGCTTTACCGGTTTTCCTTCCTTGGACCACTTTTGGTAGGTACTGACCACTGCAGACCGGGAACACCCCACAAGTGCTGCAGTGTCGCTAACATCCTTACAACTTGGATGACAAAATGTTCACTTGCTGCCTAATATATTCCCCTCTGACGAAATAATTGAAATAATCAATGGTCTTCAAGTCACCTGTCAGTGGTCATAAAGTTATGGCTGATCGGTGTGTATTGCTACTAGTATTATTTTATTAATATTAACATCAATACCATTACTACTGCTGGTGCTTTGCATCTGTATGTGGAACTGTTCTGTGCTGCTGTGTGTTCTCTTTCCTCCTGCTCTCACTCTTTCTCACTCCATCCCCCCTTTCTCTCTCTCTCGACAATCGATCAGGGCAGATGACCACGCACCCAGAGCCTGTTTCTGGTTCTGGTTCTGCTCAAGGTTTCTGCCTGTTAAAAGGGAGGTTTTCCTTGCCGCTGTCTCCTAGTGCTGCTCATGGTGGGAATTGTTGGCAATAATACCAGCCTGGTGTCATTGTCTCTCTCTCTCCCCCCTAGGATCCATGTTGTCCAAATTTTGGTTAGGTTTCCCATTTTGCTGCCTGCAACACTCGCACCACGTGTCTACAGCTAGTGCTTCTGCTGCCACTGTTACCACTGCTTAACATACTAACTATATGTTTGAAACTAAATTGTTCCTGAAATAAAATAATACATTAAAAACCTTTAAAAATATTGTGAAATTACAGCTGTTATAACTCAGCTTCAGATTCTTCAAATTTAGTTCTGAATAATTCTGGAATGTGGAGTCATTTTTGAGCTTCAGATAACATAACGTTTACTGTATATATGCAATATTGATTTCAACCTTTTTAGCTTTACTGCCGTTGGTGGGCCCAACTTTGTTCAAACCCACAGAACTTTATTTTAAATTGGAATGGAGATTTCAAAGTTCCCAAAGATACCAGATCTGTTAGGCAGAGGTTTGAGGAAATATATATTATGAACAATACTTCTAGAATATATGATGGAAAGTTACAGCCATAGAATAGTATGTGGTACTTACGGTTCTTCCTTTTTATCATCCTTTTTGTCTTCTTTCTTTGCATCTTTCTTGTCATCTTTCTTATCATCCTTTTTGGGTTCAGTTGTCTTGTCATCTTTCTTGCTGTGAATATCAATAAACACAGGCAGGTGAGGTAAATATGTTTAATCTTGCTGTCATGCAGTAGTGTCAGAGAACCTGAGGGGGGTGCTGTGAGATAGTACAATTATGTTACTGTAAAGTAAATTACAGGTGTTAAAACAAGGAGCAGTCCCAATGCTCTGAGCACTTTAACTGACATTACCTGTGTGATCAACAGCAGCACACTGTGTGAGGAATGGAACAGCTTTTATTGAAGTCACATCACCGTAGTTTATGCAGTTTAATAAAATTGTTGGTTGTCATTTGTTTTCACCAAAATAGAAGGCATGTCATTTAAACCAAGTCCATACAATCATAGAGTATCTACATGCCAGCTCTCAGTGTTCCCCAGTTGACCCTGTTTTTATCAAGTCCACAATGAATCATGAGAAATATCCTCATACATTCCTCATCACTGTGAGACAGACCCTTATGGACTTATCAAGAGCATGTGTCCTCACTGAGTGTCTGACTCAGTGAGATTGGACACTGGACCTGAGCCCAGGTGTTGTGTTTACAGTCCTTAACAAATTTCTCTATTATATACAGTATATTAGATGTTATCATATCTGCATTATCTCATTGCATCAGTTACATGTATGACATTTAAAATTTGATCAAAGTGGTACAATTTGATATTGCATTTACATAAAGTTCCATAATACAACTTATTAGTATATTAGATCTCTCTGCCTGGTAAATGCTCACATCTTTCAAACTCCACACCCGAAGTTTGTAATGCAGGTTTCCTGTAAGAAATTTGAAGTCTCAAGGCCAATTAGAGAGCAATCTGATTACATCGATTTTCTCAGACTTGAGAAGAAGATGCTCTGCAGAAGACCTTATACAACTGTTTTATTACTAGTGAAGTGAGCTAAAGAAGTTTAAATTGACATGCACACAGTGAAACAACTTGATAAAAATATAATTTCAGGCCATTTGAATTTCAATGCACTCACTTGCAGAGGCCCACTGATGGCAAGGTCAGTCTGAATATCAGTCCAACCCTTTGGTCCAGAGTCAGATATCATGTCAATCTGACTTCCCATGTTGCACTGAGCTCCTCTCTCCTCCTCTCCCTCTCCATCTGTATTCACTCTTATCCCATTAATGCTTGTTACTAATTCGACTGCTTCCCTTTTCCATAGTTGTGTGCTTTCTCTCCTCTTTCTCTCTCCCTCTGTTGCTTTCTGCAGATATTTCTGTAGAGTCTGTATCTACAGCTTTTTTGGTCCATAACAAAGTATCTCTCTTTTTCTTTGGATGTTTATTTTTCCAAGATATTGAATCCTGCCAATGTTAGTGACCTTTGCTGAGCATATTCTTAAGATAAACACTTTGTGTGAGAGGGCCCATATATCATCCATATATCATCAAATAAAGTTTATTATTATTATCTTACCCGTCATTGTTGTTGCAGTTGTTCATGTTTTGTGCAGCCAGGTTCCACTGACCATCACTGTAAGAGGAACAAATAATTGTATACATTTGTGACTAACATAGCATATATATAGCAACTCAATATCAGAAGGATGAAAAAATACATCTTTTGAAGCTGAAATTCTGGACAGCTGGAATAAATATACGACGACAATATGTGTGTTTGACACTAGGTTTTTCAGATAGACACTAGGATAGACACTAGGTTTCTCACATAGACTTTGTTGAAGTCATTGCATAGTTTGGACATCAGTCTGTCTAATGTATCTGTCAGCAATCAGCTAGCAGTATTCTGATGTTTTGCTTGCTAGCCATCAGGATACCAACAAACAAATCTAAAAGCCCTTAATCGTCAGGCACCATCATATCTTAAAGAGATCATAGTACCCTATTACCACACTAGAGCACTACGCTCCCAGAATGCAGTGCTCCTTGTGGTTGCTAGAGTCTCCAAAAGTAGAATGGAAGCCAGAGCCTTCAGCTATCAAGCTCCTCTCCTGTGGAACCAGCTCCTAGTTTATGTACGGGAGGCATACACCCTTCTCACATTTAAGAGTAGACTTAAGACTTTCCTCTTTGATAAAGCTTATAGCAGGGCTGACTCAGGTGAGCCCTGATCCATCCCTTAGTTATGCTGCTATAGGCCTAGACTGCTGGGAGACTTGCACTCCTCCATGGATCGGACCTGTTTGTCCTATCACACCCCACAGATGCTTTGGAGGCCAAGTCAACACCTTGAACTCATTGTTGTGTTCCTCAAACCATTCCTGAACCATTTTTTCAGTGTGGCAGTGCGCATTATCCTGCTGAAAGAGGCCACAGCCATTACAGAATGTCATTTCCATGAAGGGGTGTACTTGGTCTGCAACAATGTGATATGTGTCAAAGTAACATCCATATGGATGGCAGGACCCAGGGTTTCCCAGCAGAGCATTGCTCAAAGCATCACACTGCCTCCACCGGCTTGCCTTCTTCCCATAGTGCATCCCGGTGCCATGTCTTCCCCAGGTAAGCAACACGCACGCACCCAACCATCCACATGATATAAAAGAAACGTGATTCATCCGACCTGGCTACCTTCTTCCATTGCTCCGTGGTCCAGTTCTGATGCTCATATGCCCATTGTAGGCACTTTCGGTGGTGGACGGGTTTCTGCCTGTTAAATGGGAGTTTTTCCTTCCCGCTGTCCCCTAGTGCTGCTCATGGTGGGAATTGTTGGGTTTGTATGAAAACGTGCCCTCAGATAACTTTGTTATGATATGGTGCTATATAAACGAACTGAACTGAACTAATAAGTGATGAAAAATGACATGTCTTGGCACCCAAACAATAAAGAAGGGGGGAAAAAAAAGCCTCCAGCTTCGTCTTGTCGTTCCCTTTGCATCGAGCTTCTACCTGATGTTTAAGGTATGTTTTCTGATATCACCCACCATTATACTTTTGATTATATTTTAAATAAGCTACGTTGGTTTCTTAGTTAGGTTAGCTAGCTA
>JAVQJF010124794.1:0-21462 GCA_036023855.1 Gadopsis marmoratus | reverse complement strand
CTCCCCATACATTCCTCAGTACAGGGGGCACCTTCCCCTAATTCTTCCCGTCCTAAATAAATTAGCCATTCATACCTTAAAATACATATACATCTTATTTCAATAAACACTATGCATTCTCTCTTATTGAATAAAATGCCCCATTTCCCCTTAATACATAATCCAATATAAATACACATGACTTTACCACCCCCCTACCAATTTACCACTTGGTACCTCCCGATACCTTTAAAGGCTGTCAGATTCCCTCTGGACTCTTTTAGCCATTTGTTCTGCTGAAGAGACAGAGAGGTAAGTGATGCAAGAATCAAATTCAATTCTACTGGACTCCTACGTAAGGTTTTTGGGAAATTATTAATACCAATCAACATAATCTCTAAAATTCCTAATGCAGTGAGACCTTTCTCACAATTTGCTTTTAAAAATTTTATCTGTTCAAGTTTTATTTTTCTTAACTGCACTTCTGTTTTATGGCATTCTCTTCTGTAAAGCACTTGGTGCATTTAATATCTTTGTTGTAAAGCACTTCTTAAAGTTAAAGAACTGCATTTCTTGTATGAATGGTGCTATATAAATAAAGTTTATTATTATTATTATGTACGAATATCAATCCGTACCAAACCCGGCAGTGTAAAGAAAATTATTTGGCACATTACACGGGGTTATTTACAAGAATATTTCTTGGCCACTTCCTGGAGTCTCTGCTGATTGCCTGGCAACTATTCCAAGCCAAGAAATAGTAACATACCCTTGCAACAAATTCAGACTTGTCATTTTTGCATTTTAGTATTTGTACGGATTAAACAACGAGACATAAGTGAAATACTGAGCTTTAGAGGTGCTGGAAGGTGGAATTTGTTGCCTTTGGACAGAGCTGGGCTAGCTTTTCCCATCGTAGCTCGTGCTAAGCTAAGCTAACCTTTTGGTCGTGGCCTTATATTTAACAGAGACATGAGAGTGGTATCAGTCTTCTTATATAACTTTCACTTTAAAGCTAGTTTGAAATACAAGATTATTGCTTCATTGTGTCTGAACACAAGTGCATGGACACTCACAGACAGACATAGACACCAATAGGCATTTGAAGAGATCGGTGGAGACTGTGAAAATTGACTGTCAAAACCAGCCCACAATTATAAATCAGGTTGGGGGTGATGCCGCTTAAAGATAATGACAGGGAGAAGTGAGTGACCCCCTAACTGGAGGTGATAAACCTCCAATCCCCCTTCACTCCATCACCCCTCCTGTTCACTCCTCTGCATCACACTTCTACACCCAAACCTTTATGCCTCTTTCAACTGAGAAGACACCCCTTTGAGAGGATGCCCCACCCTCCTTCCACCCTTCATCTCTACCCTTCGTACTGATCAGTAGGATTTACTTTGCAATCGTCCACAGTTCTCAGCCGGTCGCACACGCCCTCTGGGTCGATCCAGGTCGAATTCAATTTGTAAGATATTATATATTGATCCCTGTGCTCCCCAACCACCCTCCCCCTGTGCAGCCCTGGCAGGCTCCCATTGACCCACATGCACGATTCCTTGGATCATCATCGTCATCACACAAGTGTGCAGTCTGAGTCAGTATTAGGGTCGGTAGCCTTAGGCCTTTATTGGCGACCCTCTGTTACATCTGCTGCCTGAGATCTTCTACGCAACACCTAATCCTGTAAAGTAGGAGTGAGCCTCTGATGAAGGTGCTGCTTGAGGTTGAAAAAATACAACCCAAAATCTGCTGTGACAGCTTTTTCAATGCTCAAAATGCCTCTTTTATGAAGATTTGTCAGCGTGAAATATTCGGTTGAATTAGTCCTGTTTTCTTGGCCTTTGGTAAAAGTATACTTTGAGAAATGTCTTAAATGGAAAACAGATGCATTTTCCCTCTCTTCTACCTATTTATATAAGCCTTCTTTGCATATTATGAAGAATTGATAACCAGACCCCCCCCCCCCCAACGCTTCCACTAACCATCACAGGCTGCCATTTAGCTTAGCCAACAGGCTCTAAATCTTTCAGATCAATAGTTGTTCCCCAGTCTCTCCATCAAACCCTCAAGTAAATAATTCAAACGAGATAGTTAAGCCCCTTGGAATATAAATTGTGAAAAAATAAAAAACGTTCCTCATTGTGATTTGGACGTGCGATTTACGGGCATAACATTCACTGTGGTGAACTGGGGGGAACAGGAAGGGGCCGTCAATAAATTTGTGGGTTAAATCAATGACCGCTTTCACTGGATAAATTGAGATCTGAAAAGCTTTTATGACTTTCCTATTACATTAACATCAGATATTCAGGAGGCTCCATATCACTTTCCCATTAGGCAGATCGTGGTATTACACTGTTGTCAAAACAAAACAGCAACGACACGTTCAGCCCAAAGCCTAAACATACGTACGTCAGCATAGCAAAGCCTCAGACCCAGATTCTACCAAACATATTTTATGTGCACTGCAAAATGACTGACATATAAACAGATGAGCGGAGGTCCTGCATGGCTGCCACAGATAAGAGAAATAAGGTCACATGCTAACAGGGGAGAAAGTGCTACGCCAAGGTGAGCAATGGCTATGACATTTCACAAACTAGGTTAATTCCCCTGAAATTTTAGAAAGGGCACGTTGCACATTATTGCATCACGATGGTGATCATGTTCAAAGCATATCAGGGTCACTTTTTTTTTTCCCTTGCAGCTCTTTTTCTTTTTCTCCGTGCACAGTAATGTCCCTTGTCAAAGAGACATAAGCCGTCACAACAAGCACATACATAAATCACCACGTTTCATGCTGTGCGTTGTTAAACAAAGCTCGGAACGTGGATATCCGCAGAAGTTACCGAAAGGAACAAAGCGAAGATCTTTAAAAAACAAATGCCAGATGCTTCACAGAAATTCATTGTCTCAAACTGAGGACATGAGGGACTCTGTGCCTGCACATGTGTACTTAAGTGGTTAGCAATGCATCCATGAGTGTATGTGCGTGTAAGGGGGAGAGAGAAAGAGACAGGAGGTAGTCTCAAGAGCCCTCGTGAGTGTAGGATGGCACTCTGCATTTTCCTCGTCAGCATTTGGGATTCCCTCTGTTTACCCCTCCACTTCCTGTCCCAGCAAGGACGCATGAAACACTCGCCGACTCCCCTGGCAGGAAACACGAGCCCACTCTGCTTTGTGACTCACACCATGACCTTCAGCCGTGTCTTTTGCCAAGGCAGTTTAACAATAATGCATTGCTCTGGGGTAAATTTAGCCGCTGCAAAAAATATCACTAACACTAATCTCATATAGTCACTGCATATAGGTCTGCAAAAGTCATGGTCAGGAAATGTGGGTTAACACAACCATGCAAGTGCTGAAGGCAGTCATTTCTCTACAGTACTAGACTGCATCAGATTGTATTTTTGTTTTTAATATCTCCTTTGGAACTTTGATTATATTCTACTTAAAGCCTGAGACATTTAGTACACAGAACTCTTGTAAGCCTATCTTTCAGCATAATAGGTGACAAATAGCCAGACAGCAGCTAGTTTATGCTACTATGCAACAGTGCAGAGGTGAGTATTGTAATAGTATGCCTTATTGATATTTAGTGAAATATGAATGATGATGACAGCCACCACCTTTTTTTTTCCTTCTATTTTTTCTGTCCTCCTTTGTGAACATGCAGGGCTGCTGTTAGGTATGAGCCCATGTCTCTGAGGCTTTTGCAGAACTCAAGCTGTGAGCATATCGACAAGTGACAATACAACAATTAAAATTCATCAGTGTCCTATAAGCTCAGTATGACATAATTACGTCACTTATAACACATTATACCGTACCTGGGGCGGTGAAAGAAGTATTACGATCTTTAACTTAAGTAAACGTACAAATAACACAATGTAAAATTATAATATAATATAAAATTATCATTGCTGTATTCATACATTACAGACTTACTATCAGGAACATTTGCTTAAATCAAAAGTAAAAGTACTCATTGTGCCACATAATGACCCCTGTCAGTGTTATATTATTGGATTAATATAACTGATACATTTCTATCTATCCCAAAGAAAAACTAATTTACCACTGACAGTGAATCTAAAACAATGCATCGTATTTGTTTCATATTTATACATGCCATACATATGTTTTTATGTAAAACCTTGAGCTGGAGCTTCTTCAATACCTGACAAATTCCCGGCCTCAGTCGGCTCCAACTACCTCAGTGAACAGTGCGCTGTCTAAAATGTGTTGGAAGTAGCCAGTTGTAAGCCTGAAAAACTCCTCTCTACTTCCAAAAATAAACGCCTGTGATAGAAGCCAAAAGAGACACTGGGTGAGGAACTTAAGTTGGAATGAATCAGCTGCCGTGTTTTGGATCCACTCCAAAAATCATCCACTATTATATGGCTGTGTTTTAGCCACAGATGGTTTCTCCGGACATTAATGAAGAAATGTGTTTAAATAACAGTAAACGAGCAAACCTAAAATTAATCTTCTATTAGCTAGAAGAAACATTTCCACAAGCAATTTGAATTTCAGAAAATTGTGAAGAAAGTGCACTGAAACCACACTGAATACCACATTAAAAAGTGAATTACTTATAAAGGTTACCGCTACAGGCAACTAACTCAGACGTATGCAGCTCTTTAAGGACCTAATGAAAAACTCTCTGTCGCTGTCCAATATCAGCATATGTAGATTCTCAAGCCTCTGGCAAGCATTAAAACATAATTTAATACTAATTTCTTGTTATTCACTTCAAAAAATATTATGACTCCTAGGGAGGGGTAATTTGTTACACTTCTTGTAATATTACTTTTCCATAATGCCCTAGATTGTGGCAATTTAATACTCATTTAGCCTTCATTAAAAACTGAGATAATTCAGTGGCCTCTCTGCCATCTGATCAGTGTAGCAAAAATGGTCTTCATCATGCAAACTGACTAAATCAAAGCAATGACCTACCCAGAGGTAGGTCTGCAGTCTCTGACGGTAGCCGGCATGGTGCAAAACAATTGTTGAAATGCTCTGCTTCATTTTGAAATTTGGAGGAGGTTTTTGCAAAACAATTCACCAATATTTAGATAGTAATTTTTGACATTAGACATTTCTGTAATTAAAGTAAGCAATGGGACTGATATATCACCTTTATGGAGCTACTCCAGCAATGCTAGCATGCTCATGCTAAGTGGTTATATTGTTAACCGTTTAGTTTAGTGGGATAGCTTGTTAATATGTTCTAATTAATACTAAAAACACAGTACAGCTGAGGCAGTTGAGTGATCATTAGTTTTGCAACTATTTGGTCATAAACCAAATAAAAGAGGGGATCATCAAAGTCAATTCAATTTATCCAGAGTGGAACATGAATGTCTGTACAAAATGTTATTTCATCCGTCACATAGCTGTCGAGACATTTCACTCAAAAACATGAGCATCATCCTCACGGTGGCACTAGAAGGAAAGTCGGAGGATCAGCAAAGTCATTAAGATCCCTCCTCTGGGCACCATGAACGTCTGTATGAAATCGTGTGCCAATTCACATAGTAGATGTTGAAATATTTACCAGAAGTGAAAATGTTGACCCACTGGTGGCACTAAAAGAAAAGTCAAGGGATCACCCAAGTTAGAAGGATTCATTGTATGGGAATATCTGTACCATGGCTATCCATCTCAGACGTTTCAGTCTAGATCAGACTTTCAACTAACAGACCGCCATCCCTACAGCCGTGCCGGTAGCAGGGCTAGAAAGCAAGAGCTGAAAGAACTGTGTGTGCTTTCTTTGAATAGGAGGGATCATTCCTATTTTTGGGAAATGGCTTACGCATCAAATTTATTTCCATTTTATCTTTATTCTACTTTTCTTCTTTCTATTGAAAACATCTCAGCAAAGCCCTTGAACTATGTCACAATGCATGACTGAGTGATGACTGGCTGTTGTTTTTCTTTCTGAGTCAACCGTCCTGGAAGTGTGCTTCCTTCCTTCCTTCCTTCCCTCCAGATTTCAGCTCTGTCTGAGTTTGGTGTCATGGGCCAACAGTCAGAGACGGGGCCGGCGGTGAGCCTGGACTACATCAAACACACACCAGACGCTGCAGCCGGAAGACAGGCAGGAACCGTGAAGCTCTGCTCGACTCTGTCACTGTCTATCATCAAAAAACTGACCTAGAACGAGCAGTGCTGCATAGATGGGGGTGTCAGGCAGGTGGGGAGGGATTTAAGCCAACATTCAGTCTGCTTTTTGTCAGCGTGTTCTTCTGTTCAGCCTTCTCTGAACCTTGTGTTCAGGGGGAGAGTAAATGAGAAAATCGGAGATGATATCAAGTGGCAACTGTATCCTCATTCATCTGCAAACCTTTTTCTTGGTGCAGGGCAATTACAAAATACAGTACATGCCAATTTTCAAAGGATGGAGACAGACTTTCCACTTGACCTGCATATAATCAAAGAGCATAACAATGAAACCATATTCTCTCTGTGGTTTCCCCCTGCAGCTTTTTGACATTTAGAAGAGCTGTCTTTTGACATAATGACTTGTGAATGAAGAGAGAGAAGAGGCAACGTATGCCACTGTTGTTGCAGTCATTTTGTTTCATTTTGATTTCTGTTTAGAACAGTCACATGTAGAATAAATTAATGGGGTTTGTCCAGAAAACAGTTGCAGGAAAAGCCTAGTAGCAAGAAAGAGAAGCATGTCATAGGTTATTTAAATGTTAATGTAAGAGAAATCTTAAAATGCGTGCCTTCGAATGTTAGTTAATTTTTAAATGTTGGTTGATGAATTGGAAACTGCATTCGCTCAGAAACTGTATAACATTTCAAACGGAAATCCTAACATGTCAGATCTGAACAAGACCAGACAGAACTTAAACCAAACCAAGCTAAACTAAGCCGATGCATGACCAGAGGTCACTAGCCCAGGCTGGACCGGATCAGAGCTGTCAGATGTCCGTCAGTCTGCAGAGAACGTCTCAGCCAGTCTGGAATTATTGATCTCTCTGATTGATCTTAGGCTCTATCCATCTGCCTGATCCAGACCTTAATGCCGCACAGTACACAGGGCGAAGGGGTGGGGAGGGTGGACAAGGACAGCAGAGTGAAAATAAACAGATAAGAACACAGATAGGATGCTGCATCAGAAACTGTAGGCGGAGTAGGAGGGGATCGAGAGAGTCTAGCCAGTCTAGTCTGGACAGCTGGTGTTGATAACTAATCTGCCATTGCTGGCGCTTTTTGTAAAACATGAAACCCAGCAACCTGATAGCATGAATTAATAAATGAACAATTTCTTGCACAATGGGGCCCACTGTTCCATAGGGGTTTCTTTACACAGACACAATAGATGCTTAGAGGGGCCCACAGGGGTGTTCATTCCCTCAAGTACTAACTACACAGACCACTGCATGACTGAGAACCACTTGATCAAATAATGACACCAAGAGCTGATATCCTCGCTCGTGTAGCCGTTGGAGTAATACACAGTGTGCGATCTGCGAATAGCATTTGGGAGGGAACAGACTGCCGCTTCTCTGTTTCTTTTTTCAGTTATTTAGAGCAGGCCTAATAAGCAGTGTGGGTGGTGAATGAGGAACCATTTGCTCAATAGCTGAGCGAAGCGAATATCAGCATCCTCTGGCCTGCTTTTCACCCCCGGCAATGGGAACACCTGCACTGAGACACAGGCATGGTGGGAGGGGTGGAGGGGCAGAGGATAAAGAGTGTCAGGGTTAAGAGGTGGAAAGCCTTGGGTGAGGGGAAAGGTGGGGTTGAAGAGAAGAAAGAAAGAGAAAAAAAGAAAGGAAGAAAGAAAAATGTTTATTTGCTTTCTTGCAGAGAGTTAGCTGAGATAGAACTCAATATAACTGTCATATTTGTCCCTTAAATGTAAGCCTACAGTCAGCTGCTGGTTAGCTTAGCATAAAGACTAGAAACAGGGGGAAGCAGCTAGCCTGACTGTCTAAAGGTAAATGAGTCTGCCTACCGTCACTTCTAAAGCTAATAAATAACTGACATTCTAAGTCATTATATCTATGTAACGTGTTATTCAGAGTGTTTTAGAGACACTGATAGTGTTTTTTTAACCGTTCGACAAGCTCAGCTAAGCTAACCAGCTGCTGGATGTAGTCTTGTATTTAAGAAACAAATATGAGAGTGGTAACCATCTTCTTTCCTAACTCTCTGCAAGAAAGCAAATAAGGACATTTCCCTAAATGCTGAACTCTTCCATTAAACGCATATCACTTGTCCTGGAAAGAACACTTATTGTAGATGTCTGTTTTGCAGCTGACAGCTGCAGTTGATGAAACTGATGACGAAAGGTGAAAAGAATGAGACCAAGGCATTGTGGGTGCTGAGTGAGCCTGTCAGAAGGCTGATGTATGGCAGGGCAGATGCAGCGAGGGAGAGATGGAGGGGGTGGTCATAGGCTTGGCTGAGGTAAGCTGGCGGGCGGGGCACAGAGGTGCGGCAAGAGAGAGAGAGAGAGAGAGAGAGAGAGAGAGAGAGAAGAGGAGCAGGCATGTGAGCTATGTGATGATTATCAGAAAGCACAGGGGCCGTCTGTTCTCCACCCTGCCCAGGCTGCGAGGCACAGGGCTGGTTCCAGAGCAGGTGTGCAGGGCGTGGAAATGCAGGAAAGGAGAGAGGAGGGGCAGAGACACAGCCAGGGAAACAGAAACTATAGTAGAAGTGAGAAAGAGAAGAAAAGACAAATTGGAGAAAGACAGAGGTGAGTATTGATAAAAAAAAGACTGATAGACAGATGTATGGACTTGATGACATTGTGGCTGCAAGCCATCCTATGTGAGATGAAGACGGAGGTCAAAATGGGCGGAGGGGAACGTTACGCAGGCTTGCTGGAAGCTATCCTGGTCATTAGTGTCTCTTGCGTGGCTCAATAACGAGCTCAGACGCTGGAAGCCCGAATGCCTTCCAGCATTCGTCTGTATGGTTAGACGTCAATATAGAAACAGCACTGTATCAGAGGGATCAATGGAGAGAAAAGGTGAGTGTAACTGGATCACCGTGACCCCCAGCTGACCCTTCATCACCAGAACACACAGAATGTCACCTGTCCCCCATACACACACTTACTCCTCTCTCTCGCTCCCTCACAAATACACATGCACACCCACAATTGACCTCTCACCTCATCGGTTAATTGTCGAACCAGCTCACAAATAATTTCTTTCTTTAATCCGTATTTCTTTCTTTCATTCAGGGCATGGACATGATCAGTCATGTGTTTACAGCAGAAGAGCATACAGGCCAAAAATGTACCTGTGACACCACATATGTGTACTTTACCTATGCTGAAAATGTGCCTCTCGTTCTGAGCATGTTCTAAAGCTTTGAAAGGGCAAATAATTGGCTTGTGATTGCACAGTGCAACATAATTAAGCACAGATAAATCAGCAGAGACCAGCGTAGGCCTGTGCACACACACACAGCCACTGTTGCCTTGTCAGCTGCTGCTGCTTCTGGTAAAGAGCGGAGGCTGTGGGAGTGCAGGGACATTTCTCGCTAAGGGAAGTGGTGGGTTTTTGTGGTCTCGTTTTAGGCCTGCATGTTGAGAAATGGCCAAACGCTACTTTCATTTCGAGCCGAGAGGCTAGCAATTACACTCTGCGGGTCATGTGACTGAGATGCATGCTTTTTTTATCGCACCACCGAGGCCCTCCAAGGCTGATATGCCAAGAATGAAAAATAAAGACTCAACCCCTCCCCCTCACCACCTCCACCACTCTGAACCCCCCCTCGCACGCACTCAAATAAACAGACACACACACATGCACACAGTCAGTATCTGGCCCTCTGAATGGCTTCCAGCCCCATATGTGCATGAAGCTCATCTTTGCATTTATCAGTCTCACAGCATAATGAATACCTTGCACTGGGATGAATGGATTCGCCAATAACGCTCCAAATGTTCTTGGGCTAACATGGTCCCAGCCCCGTAATACTCTTATTGTTCTCTGTTGTATTTGCTCCATTGAAATAAAGATCAATATCCAGAGACAATAGATAACCAGCAGCATCAGATGAAAACAACAAGCACTCATTTAATTGGTGGAGAGTTCCCATTAATCTACACTAGTGTGTTTGTGCGTGTTTCTTTTGCATGCGTGTGTGCCTCCCATTGTCCGTGAGCCCTCTTACTTTGTTTCAAAGTGCAAGATTTTTTTTCTCCCCCTCCCAACGACAGGCAGCACATCTTTTTCTGGTCAAGGAGGACGTTGATGAATTGCTTCGAGGCGAGCCGAAGAGGCACAATTAAGATTCCATCAGGATAAAGGTAGAGGTAAATTATTTACATTAACAAGAAGGCTCAGCTCACCCAAACATTCCTCCACAAATGGAGAAGATGAAGAAAAAAGCCCCTACCTCTGGAAGCTGGAGGAGCCGGCTTCCGTAAATTATTTGTGCTTTTAATTAATGAGCCACGCAAATATTTGTGTATGTATGAGTGTGTGCTAGGTGTGTTAGGGTGGGACGAGTGTGCTGAGGGGCAGTAAGGAGGAACGATGTGGTGGGTGGTAGAAGAAGGAGCTTGCTCATTAAAAGGGCCAGCGAGGCGCAGCGTAAAGATAAGGTGTTTCCTCTTTTGATGCAGTATCAATGACATGACTATTTAAAAAAAAAACAGCGTGTTAACTTTGAAAAGTTCAATAATATTTATTTTTAAGAAATAAATGTTTCTTTCCTGAAAAAGTGCTACTTTTGTAAGCCGGGGTTTTCAAGATTGATTGAAAAATTCCATAACGAGTTCTGCTTTCTGTCTGCAGTTATTTTGTGAGAATGACAATAATATTTTATGCAGGATTGGAACTCTGGAATTGTACAACACTGACACCTATTTATTATTTACAAAAATGTCATAACTACATACCACACAGATTGATTTATAATGTTTTGTTAACCCTGCAATAACAGATTTCTTACAAGCGCTGAACACAAAGCTGATAGTTGGGTTGATTTGATGAACCCCTTCAACAAACAGCTGCATTTTTACACATCCAGCAGTTACGGAGCAACATTATCATTTGGACTCATGTCTCTGGCCAACTAATGAATTTAAGTCCAATATTCACTTTCCCTTTAGCTCTGTTTTTGGCGTCCACCAATTCCTGAGGGGAATATCTGCATTTCTGACTGCTAAATGCAGCACTTTGTTCACCGGATTAGTTTGTAACTCTGTTTGGTGCTGCTCTGGAAAGTATAGTTGATTATTAGAGCTGTTTCACAACAAGCTGCTGCACTCGAAAACGTAACTGAGTGCGGTGAGAGTGAACCAAAACCGCAATGCCGTGGTCTTTAACACTAAACCAATGAGCTGAAAGTGACCATGAAGCTCTGTAAGGCTGAGTGAAGCTGCAGCGTCGAGGGATAATTCTCTATGGGTTCATCACTATGAGCGACCTCTTTCACACACAAGTTGTGACTGGCTACAAGTCATTGAGAATGTCAAGGTAAGAGTTACGCAGCTTACACTGTCACAAAAGTAATACAACTCTCCACACTTGATTCCAGCTCCTCCTGTCCTGTCCACATGTCGAAGTGTCCCTGGACAAGACACTGAACCCTGAGTTTCCCCCGGTCATGTGTGCTATGCTGCCTGTCCCTGACCAAGACAGGACAGGACAGGGCATGTTCACTGGAGTTGGTCCCCGGTTGCCAAACAAGGCTGACCACTGCTCCAGCTCCCTTCAGAAGAAGGATGGCCGGATGGGTCGAAAGCAGAGGATAAATTTCAACGTGTGTATGTGTGTGTGTGTGTTTGAGCATTGTTCTCTGCATATGTGTATATGTGTATCATGACTGACCATTATACAAACCAACGGTCCAATTATTATTGAGGAGAGCCATGGACACAAGAGAGAAAATAATATGGATGGAATCTGTGTGGAATGGGTGTTGAAAACAGCGTCACAATTAGGTTTGTTTTGAACATTTACATGCAAACATTTATGTGCTTCCTCAGATTTCTAGTGCTGGGCTGTCTCCTTTTGTTTGCGTTAGTGAACACTTGAGTGTATTTTGGCAGCACACACACACTCCAGCTCCTCTTTTCCGAAGCTTACAATAAGGATCTGGGCAAAGGGGCAAACTGCACGTCAAGATGTTCAGTTCAAAAGCCTGAGACAGTTCAATCATCTCAGAAAGTATGCATGGACATTCTCCCTCCCTCTGTCTAACGTTGTTGAACAGAAAAATGAAATATTTGTCCAAACTGCAGCAAATACGTAATGAGTAACAGTAACAGTGTCTGCAATACTCATGTACTGGATTAAGTACAATTTTGAGGCATTTACTTTAGTATTTCCATTTAATGCTACCTTCTACTTCTACTACTGCACATTTAAGAGGGACATATTGTACTTTTTACTCCATTTCTGACAGCTGTAGTTAAATTTCAGAGTAACATTTACAAAAGAAAAACATATAAAATGCTTGTTAGACATTCAAACCGATTGTTATTAACCTTTTTGACTACTTACGAATAAATGCATCACTAATAATGTAATATATAATTAAATAACACCCATAAAGGGCTTTTTTCCTCAGAACTGCAATAGATTTTTCAAGAATGTGAGCACGTCTTCATTGTATGCTGTAAGAATTGCAGTGCAGATATGTCAGAGATTTAGCTTTGCAAAGCTTCTATAATGTCTTTTACATGTGAACAGACAGGGTGTCTACCCGCTTGTCCTTCATCACTGATGCTTGATTTGTTGTCGGAATGAAGCTGAATGCCACATGAATCCTTACAGGCAGAGATGCCCTTGGCTTGATGGGATCAATCAAACAACATGCCTCAGGGTTCCAGAAGCCCTACATGTTTGCAAGCACTTGCACATTGCCTCTAAGTGGGTGTTTGCATATTTGCACAGCTGTGTATGTTTATACCTGTGTGTGCCCACACATGAAAGTTTAAATGTGTGTGTGTGTGTGTGTGTGTGAGAGAGAGAAAGAGAGAAAGAGAGAGAAAGAGATCTTGTCCTTGCGTGTGCGAGTGAGTGAGAGAGCCAGGAAGAGAGAGACATAGTGTGTGGGAGTGATACGTTTTGACAAAGTTCCCCATTTTTCAGAAATAATCACTTGTTCCCGTTACAGAGACAGAGTTGTGTGACTCCGGGGCTGCTGAGAAGCCAACGCCACCAATTCTGGCTCTCTGTTTCTCTCTCTCCTGTCTCTCCCTCCCTCGCTCTTGGTGCATCAGACCCTTGTCCTAACGAGGGGGTGTGGCTGTCACTGGAGGCATCCGGGCTAAATTACCATATTAATTAGCTCATCCTTTGACCGACAAACACAGAACTGAAATGTCACCACACTCACATTGGCCATAGGAAACACAATTAGTGGAAGTCATTATTGTTTTAGCAATGCCCCGTGTTTCTCACTCCATTTCCTGTGTCCTCCACTCCTCAGCTCCTTCTCCTGCTCTCTCAGCCCTGTCTGTGTTGTTTGGCCTTTACAAGCCTTGTTGCTTGTTTGCATTGCAAAGCTCAAATAGGAGTGATTTAGGATGGAGCCGGTGATATGCTCGAAATGTCTGACGTGAACCCGCTGCTGAAGTAGCAGCCTTCACTCACAAGGCTCAGGAATAGCAGTGAGGCTTCACTTGCGCATTCTATTGATGAGCAAAACAAAATTTGTATTTTGACAGGCATGGTGTGACCTCTCCCTGAACATCCCCATTTCTCCCTGCGTCAGACTGCTATCCTGCATGCATACACATTTTTTTGTAAAGATTACTAGTAATTTACTAAATTGCATTGCACCATTAGAACTCAAGAAATGATAAAAGATAGTGAAGACATAAGTAATGTGTTAATGGGTTTCTAGAGAACACTTGTTGTGCTGTCCAATCAAAAGTACAGGAAGTCACTGTAGCATCACAAGCTGCAACATCATTTACAAAAATAACAGTTAAAGGTTCCAAATGATATATTAAACCTCAACCCTTTATGAATGTATGCCTTTGTTTTATTTATATATGCATACATGGATAAATGTGTGTTTCAGAGTAAGTTGTGTTCATGCAGTTGATGCGTCAGATTAAGCTAAAATAACAGAAGCTGTTTATGCATTTAGTCTGATTAGCATAATGTTTCATAATTTGAGGTATATTGTTTATTTTTGGGTGAAAAGTCATTTTTCGTATCAGGTCAGATATGTCGACTATATTCAAATTTACCTCTATTACTCTTCACTACAAAACGGACATATGTATGTCAGCAAGCTGAGTAGTCACACCAGCCACCAGGCAGTTACTGGGTGTAAATATTTTGTTTAATAATCGCTATTTAAGAACTACTTTGTGTGGTGCAGCCACTTAGTGAACACTTACATTATAATTAGTTTGAAATTTGAACCAGTTTTCTTAATGTAACATTAGAGCTTCAGCACAGTCACAGTTTGATTGTTTAAAATCAATTTTGAAGTTGGAAAAAAACACAAGAACACAACAAAACATGTTCTGTCAGTCGGCCACTGAGACAGAATCAGTTGTGTGAGACACTACCATGTGTACGCCATATGTATATTTCTTTTGATCCACAATTCTACAGTGTACTGCAGCACACCTCCTCACAACACCATTCTTCTTTTGAATCACTGTCCATGTCTTTGTGTTCCTGGTGTGGGCATCTGATGAATAAGTTAAACCAGAGGATACCGTGAGGCTCAGATATCCTCCTGTGGAGATCTGACCTCGGACCGCTACCTTTGTTCTCTTGTATGCTCTCATCATTTTGACATCAAACATGCTGTCCAGATATCACTGTCTTCACATGGATGCTAGCTGGAGGTAACCTTGGAGCTTCATATGCATGCCTGCAGGTCATGGTACAGGGTGTTCGTGTTTATGCATGCATTTGTATGGTGCGCTGACACCCCTTTGGTCTCTGTCCAGATAAATACTGCAGTCTGATGCTGTACAAGAAATAGTTTGTCTGCTGTCCTGTCCTAATCTGGTGCAAGCAGATCTCTGTATCATTAAGCTACTGAATGAGTTATTCAATGACAGATGTTGATTGGAAAAGGGTGACACAGTACGACCGTAACTATACTTTGAACCAAAACATATCCAATGTGATGGGGGTCTGGGTTTGCAAGACTATTTCTGCTGGAGTCTCTCTTGTCCTGTCCTGTCCTGTACTGTCTTGTCTAGCTATCAGCTATGTGATCTCCCACTTCAGAGAGCTGAGTGATGGAACCTGTGATGGATGTTGATGGTTAACGGACAGGGAAATCACTTTACTATTCAGATTTAGTTTTCTCTTCCAAATAAGTTTGGCTAACCTAGAAGTTTGTTTAAAACCCATGTCATTTTGGCTGCATGTGTTGCCCCTTCATTTCAGCAGTGTTGCCAATGTCAGCAATGAACTTGACATATGACAGTTGAAACCATGACAATGTCTGTTTGTATGTACTAGGCTTAAATACCTGTCAAATGTTTTCAGCTTTCAGTTTTCAGCAGTGATATGTATGTTCCAGAGGAGCTGCAGATGCTACATTTCATCGAATTATTAGGTACCCATAATGACATATTTTATTCAACGCCATATGGGATTGTATGTATGCAGTCATGTGTAATGTGATGTGTGTGTGTGTGTGTGTGTGATCTCGCACTCCTGGGGGCCTTCACTCGGGCCCACCGGTGTAATATGTGGGTCAGTCCCACTGTGCCGAACGGTGAGAGTCAAGCAGTGACAGGTCTGTGAGAAGCAGAGAAAAGGAGGAGTAAAGGCCTCTGAGGCAGCGTCGCATGTAGCAGTCAAAGCCTCCGCTAGAAGCATGCAGCGTGTGTGTGCAGCATATACACTGCATGCTGCCTACGTGGGCGAACTGAGCAGCGAGCTAATCAGATGTGTTATTTCTATGGGATGAAAGCGAGGCTGCTCGCGGAATATGTGAGAAATCCCTCTTTGACCTTGAATCTCGCTGTCATGTTGTTGCACTTGACGACTTCTCACATGTGGTCTGACTTAGACGCGTCAAGGGGCCCAGGGAGGGAATGAACCCTTCAGAACAACAACAACACAGTGATGTTCCAAAAAGAAGAAATGTATGACGTGATCATTGTTTTGCTGCTTTGCCAATTCATATTAAATCTATTAACATTTTAATATGCTCCCACATCAAATGGAGACTAATATTGGAGCCTACACTCATTTACGGCGTATGACCTTTTCATTTTTAAGGTTACAGGAGTCAGAATGACTTTCACATACAGTAAATACTAAACACACCAGATACCACAGTGCTGTTAAGTTCTAAGTTATGGCTCCCTCTTTGATTTTGTTTCCACAAACACAATTCTTCTTCTCTTCTCTCCACTCCATCCCTAACAGAAGATGCCGTTAGAAGTGTTCTCCCATGGGAGGAATGCGACAGATCCCACATTGTTCATTGTTGTTTGTCTCCCCTTGAACAGAAAGGCAGAAAAAAGAACATGAAATTGCAAAGATCACATTTTCATCCTCTTTGATCTGATGTGTGTTCAGAGAGGGTTTTGGTGAGTCGGTATGTGTGTGTGTGTGTGTGTGTGTGTAGGTGAGTGTGTGTGCGTGGGGGGGTGACAATGTTTGCACAACTGTGTCATGACAAAGAGTGGCGGGGAAGAAAAAGAAAGTATGTGAGAAAAATGGACAGTGAAAGCGAGAAGTGCGTGTGTGTGTGTGTGTGTGTGTGTGTGGGAGGTGGGAAAGGGGGTCCGCGATGTGAAACTGCCCTTGAGGGTTTGAGATGCATAAAGGGAGGACACGCTCCATGCAGGGAGAGTGGGCTGTTTATTTACCACAAACGAGCTGTCTCCCTCCAGGGCTTTCCAGTGGAGCTTGTCCCCATCACTGCCTCAGCTCTGCACCTGCCCTCCAGCTAAACCCCCAGTTAAACTCCACCCAGCCAGGGAAGACAGGGGAGAATGTAGACGTGTTCTCTCCTTCCCTCGTCTAGAGCTGGAAATGGGGTAAACCATGCATTGCCTCTGCCTCGGCACCAAGGAAAACAAGCAGACTCCTAATGCCAAAGAAGTGCTTATTAAATCCCAGACAACCTTGCAATTGCGCTGTGCAGCCAGTCAAAATAAGAAATTGTTTGTTGTTGGTTTATTCAGCCTGCCTCCCTCTTGTTCCACATGCTTTCTTAACCTCCTCCGAATCAGCCCGGACTTTCCGCTCTCTGTGTTTCATTCTCCCCCTCCCTCCTCATCTCTCTCTTTGTGAGAAAAGGTGTGTGGCTGAGGCAAAAACATGGGACATGACAGCCAAGCAGCGAAAACATGCAGATGTGACAGTATGAGAGGGCCACTGGAGGGCAGAAAGTAGGAGGGACTATTAGGGGGAGAAAATGACAGGCGCAAACAGAAAATCTGAGACAAGACATTGCGAGAAAAAAAGAATATTGTGCAGAAGGGAAAGAGAGAGAGCCTGAGGGATGAAATATTTGAAATAGTGAAGGAGATTGTTAGTGTGGAGAGAGACGGAGAGAGCGAGGGAGAGAGAAAGAGAGAGAGAGAGGGTTGGGGTACACTGTGAACAGCAGATTGTGGAGGCGCATGTTGTCGAGGTGGCTCAGGTCCCTGGTGCCCTCCTGTTTCATGGCTCTCACAGCCTGTCAGTGAAAACAGCCCAGCCATGTAGACAGATGTGTTCAGGAGGCTGCGGGGGCGAGAGGAGAGAGAGGAAAGAGAGGAGAGACAGGGGAGAGACAGGGGAGAGAGGAGAGAGGAGAGAGGAGAGAGGAGAGAGGAGAGAGGAGAGAGGAGAGAGGACTTTTGTTTTCCATTTTGCTTCTCATCTCCATCAATGTCCTCATTTTCTCTCCAGGCTCGCTGTGTATTCATTCCACCCAAGTTTCTGGGCTCTGCCATGTTTGTTCAATTCATCTGCAAAAGTACCACAAAAGAAACAAAAGCCTTTAACGTTAGCATTCAACAGGCTCGACAATATTTACATGTCTGTTTGTTTTGTGTGTGTTTGTTTTTGCCGTTGTCAGTCAAGTGAAACCATGTAGTCTGAAATGTCCCCTTTCTTTGTCTGTGCCCCGTATTAACCCACTTCCTTGAGGCTACAGTGTATTTTATAGAAATGGATGTGTGTCTGTGTGTGTGTGTGTGCTGGCATATTAAAGGAGAAGAAATCCGAGATGGAAGCGTTACATTGAGCAATAGACGGGCAGAACTGCCACGCTGCCATTTTCACTCGCTTGAAATCAATCACTGGTTTGTTTGAGGGATTTTTATTGGCCCTAAAAAGTCCTAGCCTCAGGCTAATGGGAGAGATTCATCTTCACTCCCACAAACAATACATCTCTCAATGTGGAGACCTAAGAGAATATGACAGCTTGTCCTCCAGAGCGTCTCTGTGCGTTAGTCCCTTTTTGTGTTCATGTCCTCTACATCAGAGGGATCACACAGATCAATGCTCTCGCCTCTTTCCTTGGAAGGGACAAGGGCTGTCCCTGAGGTGGCCTTCCCTCCATACCGACCCTCTCCAACCCTCATGAAGGCCTCCGCTTACCTCCCCATCTCCCTCCATCTCCTACCCAACTCCCTAAGCCCTTCCTGCCATCACAACCTTGTTTACGAGCCTCTCCCCTGGAAGGACAGGTTAATAGAGGACCTGGCCCAGCTCAGGCCCGCCTGGTTCCCATTCGCTCCCTAATAAGACATTTCATCTCCTGCCTTACTGCGTGCTTGCCAGCGGCAAAGCCCTCCCCGTCAGCACTGAGTCCTGATGTGTGTGTGTGCGCACTCTGGTCTCAGATATATGGTGGCCTCGAAGTGCAAAAGAAAACCACAAATTACAAATCAAATATACAAAGCTGAAAAAATAAACACTTTGTAAAAAAAAACATTGATATTTAGGACACACAATATTTCTGATAATAAAGTCACACATTTACAGTGTCGTTGTTTTATCATATTTAGGCACTTGTGTGTGCTCAGGTGATCAATAGTGTGTAATCCTTCCCTGGTTTTGTTTTTCATGGTTTTAGAGTTGTCTTAATTTCTTTCTTACATACTTTGTTTGGCAGAAACAAATAATAATTCCAAATAGAGATAATGTAGCGAGACACAAAAAAGCTCACTAGCTGGATCCACCTAGACTTTCCTGTTCCTTGTTCCTTTGAAGGTCAGCCGTGTTGCAGTCAGAAAAAATAATTGGAAATTCACGGCAGGAAGTGAACGCAAAGGGATTTCTATCGATTTTAAAGTTTTTTATTGATTTTAGAGTTTTGTCTTTGTTTTAAGTATTTTTGCTTTTTTGAACATAGACACACCTCACACACACACACACACACACACACACACACACACACTGTGTCATGTACCTCATCCTGGGTTTTATTCTGCATCTCCACATTGTTGATCGGCGTTCTTCTCCACTGGACCGCAACAACAACCAGAGAGAGAAAGAAGATCTGCAGAAAATCTGCAGAAAGTTAACCTGCATCAATCTGTAGAGAAAACTTTGGACAGATGGACTTTCTGACTTTTAGAGATTGTAATATTTTTGTTGTTGAATTGTCTTGAGCTGCTTGTCTCACAATTTACAAGTAAAACAAGATCTGCTTGACCTGTTGTGGTCTGGGATCAAATCCAGATTTTGGAGAAGATAGTGTAACTGTGCTTCCTTTTATTTGTTCCAAGAGAAAAAAATGGATTTGAATCCACAGCTTGTCTGTTGCCAAACCTTCACTTGAACCAGCAGAATTACCAGAACTTTCTGGGCTACATCAGATCAGAAGATAGTTAAATGTGGTGTTCAAGAAGAAGAACTCAGAAAGAGTCCATCAGCATATGAACATCCTGGCTGTTGTGTTACATGAATTCAAGATTTAGCATGATGTTCATGGGCTGTGGTCTAGTGGTCAGGATTCATGTTTTATTCCCAGGTGGTCTGGGTACAGTTCCTGGTGTGGGAATAATTTGTAAAATTAATGTTTTGCCACCTATAAACATGCCATTTGTGGTTTTGGCAGGCTCTGAAATCACAGTAATCACTACAGATGGATTTTCTGGACTTTTGAGTGGTGTGAATACAATGAACTGTCTCACAAATTTCATCTTCATTCAGTTGTCAAGTAGTCCTGGCTTCAATTACTGCTGTAGGAAAAGATGGCATTATCTTATGTTCATAATTCTGATATATTTAGAAAATGTCAGTTGTGTCGTGACCCTCTGTAGGAAGATTGTTAGGTCGTTAGCGGCCCCTGGTCGGTCCTTTGTCAGCATGTCGCTCAGAATGCGATTAAAACATGAGGATTTATTGGAGTTTTTGAAAGTAAAATGTATCCAGTAAAGCAGAGTCAGTGCAACCCATGGACTCCAACACAGGAGGTGTGAGGATGTGAATTTCATGTGCATAACATGAAATTGTGAAGTGTGAATTGATCAATATGGAAGTGATCCCAAATGGTTCCTGACTGATGGCTGATTGCTCCAGTCATCATAAACAGCCATTCAGAATTAAGAATGAGAAAGAAAAGAGTAAGTACCTACCTCTGCTGTTTTTTGATGTTATTTTTTTGTGTGTATTGTTCATGTGTTTCTGACATGTTGTGTTTTGCACCCCAGGGCCACCGTACAACAGCCCCGCAATTAAAGACAGAGGAACAAACCAATGAAAGTTGCTCCCAGCACACAAGGTTGCCCTGTAAATCAGCTCACAAGGACACAATAACAACCTCCTGAAAACACTGAAACACAAGGACTGTGATCTTTTTACTGGGGGACGAATGAAAGACAGGAACTGGAGGAATGAGGAGCCAAGCCTGGTCCGTAATGCCTGGGCTTTAGGTGGTTTAAATCACCTTGACTGGCCAAGCTCTAAAAGCAAGTCAACTTCCTTCTGTCCAGAGGGAGACCAAGGAGACTTGGTGTCCAGTAAACAATGTCCGCCTCGCCCTCTGGAACCCTGGGAGGGAGAGGAAACGGCATGTCCTTGGGGCTTCAACTTTGACCCTCCCTCCCTGATGAAATATAGACCCTGCCCTGTGGTGTAGACTTGTTTGAACTCGAGTCCCTAATGGGCAAGGGTGTGTGTACATTTTCCACTGTGCCTTTGTGTTTGAGTGCCTTTTTGGGAGTTTGTGTGTTTCAGTGGGGAGTTATCGAATACAGTTGTGTGATTGCAAATAACTCATAAATAATGACTTGCTGGCTTACTGCGTAACATGCTTGGAAAGAAAAAGACATTGTGATTTTGGTTCTGCACCATTTGAAATAATGGCCTAAGCATGAATACATTGTTGACTTCCTAATGTATTGATTGTTCATGTTGTATTTCAGAGAACTCATGTTACTTTTCTTGTTCTTTGCTGTGTTAATTACGAGTCTATACCATTATGAGTCTTCTAGAAGAGTATAACTTACATCATTTTATTATTTGTTGTGCGTTCTATGTAATCTTCCAAGCTTTGTGTTTTTGCAGGAGGACTGACTGAGTAAGAGGGTGAGAGCAGTTTACACAG
>JAVQJF010124788.1:0-12782 GCA_036023855.1 Gadopsis marmoratus | reverse complement strand
CTATTGTGTTAAGCACTTTGTGCATTTTGTATCTTTGTTGTAAAGCACTTTGAACTGCATTTCGTGTATGAAAGGTGCTATATAAATAAAGTTTATTATTATTATTATTATTATTATTTTTGGGGACAGTGGATTCAGCTGACTGGTGTGTTACTTGTGGAGAGAGACGGGGAGCCTCTATAAATGGCAGCTGCCACAGTCTACTTCCCACAGTGCATCCTGTGACAGAACTGGTGCACCCTCCAAAGGCTGCCTGTGATCAAAGATACAGTTACCCACTCATCAAAGGCATTTACATGTAACAAGGAACACAGTTAATAATATGCATTTGGCTCTTTGTTAGTGGAAATACATTCTCCAAAGCTTGAAGGAGACAGACAGTGTACTGCAGCGTTCGAGTCAGCTGGGGACATTGTGTGGAGACAGAGAGAGGGCAGCGCACTGATGAATAATTCACCACTATGTGCTTTATTATTGTTATTGATCTTAGCTCATGCACAAGGGAATGATTCCGCTGTTCAGCTCAGAGCGCCGCCCTCTACTGACCTCCACTCCTCTAAACCCGGCGTCCATTTTGTGATATTACACCTCCATTTGTCATCTCTACTCGTATCATCTGCCACTGCGTGATGTGCATGAAGCATCTACGTAAGAAACACATACAAGCGCATGTATGCATTTAGACACGTATCGCCGATATGTCTGCTTATATACTTCTCATAATATAATCAAGACCTTCACTATATATATACCAGGATCTCTGTACCAGGCGTTCCATGACTTGAATATCACACTTCAAAGTGTTTTTGAACTTTAAGATTGCTCACACAGAACACTTAGATTCAATATCAGTCCACCAAACAAGCCGCACATATCTTCATCCAAAAAGCAGCTACATGACTTCATGAAAGAAATATAAAGTCACCGCAAACTTTACATATACCAAAAAAACATAATCATCTTTTTCAAAATAGTTTTTACACAATACAATATTTACTTTTAATCCCTTTTGGGTACAAGGGGAACAGAAATAACCATAAATACAAGACATAAAACATAACAATAAAATTAGCTTTCAAAGGTACAATATTTCAGTTTATCACGTCAGTGCTGGTGGAAATGTTGAATCTCCATTTTCAAAACAAAATATTTTCTATCCCTTCCATCTCATAATGGATAGCACTAACTCATTTCTAAGTACATCAGTTTCAACAGATTCCTTCTTAAACCTGCAATAACTGATTTTGCCTTGCGGCTTGGGGTCATGGAAACAAATTGTTGACGAATAGCAAACTGTTTTGATCGTGCTAACGTGACAGATGATGGAGAAAGCTATCTTAGCCTATTAGCTGCGTTAATAATAATAATAATAATAATCTTCATTTATAGAGCACTTTTCTAAAACCAAGTTACAAAGTGCTTCACACAGCCAAAAACACAATGAAAACGCAATAAAACAAGCAAAACGAACTAGTAAGAATCAAGAAGCATGAGGAAAAGCTTCCCAATAAAATTATGCTTTAAGAAAACGATTTAAAAGAGGCCACTGTGTCTGCCAACTTGACTACAAACGCTCACCTCTAGTTTTCAGCCGAGCTTCAGGAACCGAAAAAATACCTTTTTCTGAGGATCTCAGGCTCTGGCACTGGCTTGTATGTGACTAGGAGGTCAGATATGTATGAAGGAGAGATGCCATAGAGAGCCTTAAAAGTCAACAGTAAAATCTTAAAAGTCTATTCTGAAGCATACAAGGAGCCAGCGCAAGGAGGCTAAAACAGGCTTAATGTGGTCACTTCTTTTGGTTCTAGTTAAAAGCCTGGCAGCTGAGTTCTGTACAGTCTGGAGTCAATTAATAGTTCTTTGTTTGAGGCAGGTGAACAGTCTGTTGCAATAATCTAGTCGTGAAGAGATGAAGGCGTGTAAAATGGTCTCTGTGTCCTTGAAGGGTAAAATGGATCGGATTTTGGCTATATTTCTACGGCGATAAAAACAAGACTGCACAGGTTTAGTTTTGTGCTGCTCAAAGCTTCGGTTACTATCAAACCAAACGCCAAGATTCTTAGCAACAGGCTTGATGTGTTCCAACAGGGAACCAGCAGATGGCAGGATTTGTTTTGTAATGTTTTCTGGGCCAATTGCAACGATCTGTGTTTTGCTAGAGTTAAGCTGCAGAAGATTCTGCGCCATGCAGTTTTTGACATCGCGTAGGCAGTCATGTAGTGAACTCAGCATGTCAGAATCAGCGGCTCTAACGGGCAGATATATCTGCGTGTCATCCGCATAGCAGTGAAAAGAAACACCATGTCTTTGGATAATATGTCCTAGGGGAAGCATGTACACAGAGGATAGAATCGCTCCCAAAACTGACCCCTGAGGAATACCATACTTGACGGAGGCAAACGATGACATGTAGTTATTGATGGAGACAGAATTTCCTGTTCAACAGGTATGAAGAGAACCATTGTAAAGGACTGAGCACATGCCATCATCAGCAGACCATTAGTCACCCTGAGCAGGACGGTCTCAGTGCTGTGATGCTTACGAAAGCCAGATTGAAATTTTTTCAAAAATGTTATTGTTTTCTGCTGGTAAAACCAATTGCTTGGACTTTTCTAAGATTTTAGAAATAAAAGGTAGTTTTGAGATTGGTCTGTAATTTGAAGGAGGGTGGCATCCATCCCAGGCTTCTTTAAAAGAGGTTGCACACATGCGGTTTCGAAGTAATCCGGAACACAACAAGAGATAAAGAACTGTTAAGAACTGACAACAGACAGGGCCCCAATAGATTCAATGATTTTGAGGAGAAATTTCGTTGGTATTATATCAACTGGACTGGAAGACACTTTCATGTGAGATGCTATTTGTAAAATCTCCAACAAAGAAATGGGAGAAAAGTGATTTAAAGTGTTCTGCACTTGGTGGTGTATGTATGTGCCGATAGGAGTAACAGATGCTCTGATGGACTCTATTTTATAAGTGAAATAAATCACAAACTTACTAGTTGATCAACTGCCCTAAATAGGACTCTGGGGTTCTTCCGATGGGCAGAGGTCAGTGATCTTGCATTCTTTACCTTGTTATTGTAGTCTAGTAGTTTCTCCTTCATGCAATTATACTTGAATACTTGAAGACCTGATTTCTTCCACCTCCGCTCTGCCTTCCTACACTCAGACTTACAGATACGAATGTCTTGATTTATTCAAGGCTGCTGTTCTTGTGTAGGTTTTAGCTTGACTTTAAAACGAGCAGTATTATTCAATACGAATGCACAAATAGAGTTGAAACAGTCCATTAATTCCTTGGCAGTATATTGTTCAGACAGGAGTGAGCCATGATAATTAAAAAGTGTATAGAACCCAGGCAGCAGGGAGACACTTTGTTCATTAAAAACACGAGAAGATGTAGAGTGGGATTGGACAGTGTTAATGCTATCTACTGTATTTCACAGATAAAGACTATGCATTTATGGTCAGATAGACTCATGTCTTTTAATTCTACAACAGGAACTCTCACCCCCAGAGCAAAAGCAAGGTCCAAAGGATGACCATGGGTATGCGTATGTCCACAGATGTACTGTGTAAAGTTAAAAGATGTAGTGATGCTTAAAAAAACTCAGCAGCATGGATGTCTGAGGAGTCAGCCACATGAATATTAACATCAAACAGAACAATTCCATTATTCTTTAAAACCAGTGCGAGAGTTCTACTAAAAAGCTACAGATAGATTTTGGAGGATGATAAATTATAGCAAATAAAATCAGGTGGAGACCATCTAGTTTAAACATGAGCACATCAAAGGAAGAAAATTCATTACATGGTATCTGATGCCATTTCAGACGGTTCCTAAAAACACTCACCACGACTTCTGTTCCTGGATTTGCTAAAACATTCCCAGTGTGGAGGACATACAGCTCAATAAGTGGGAAGTGATCCTCACTTTGTAGCCAAGATCCTGTTGAAAACATAATATCTATTTTAAGCGCAATTGGGCAGGGAGATGTAGTAGATGGAGCGTTAGTGGCTGCTGGTGCGACAATATTACAGTTTATGTGATGAAGATTGTTTTGCTGCAAAGCGGACGGGAAACCCTATTTGTTACAGTAACCGTCTTAATACGGAAACGTACTTGTAATGATGTTGGGGACAGGGAGGATCAGTGGAGGTCAATGGATGGAGGCCGAACTACAGACAAAGAAGAATGGGTTTCCGTTTGGTGTGAGTGAGATGTAAACAGTCAGTCACGTGGATGAGACAGCACCATATGTTGTATGTTAGCAGACACAGTCAGAGCGCCTGACATGTTTGCGTGAACACTGTCCCTATTAAAAAGAGGATAAACGACGATTCCAGAACAGTTTAAATTGTCGATAAAACCCATGTTATGAGCTCTACATGTGGACTGCAGCCATGTATGAAGGTTTAGAAGTCTGCTGGAGCGCCCAGTACTGTGGGAATGGGCCCAGAGACAAAAAACTGTCTTTCCACAACAGAACGGACGTTAAAAAGATGGTTAAAATCAGTTTTGTTCAACTCAGAGCTGTGTCCTTTGTTCCCACATGAATTATTCCTCTTGTACCAAGGACGGGAGTGATGGCATTAAATCCTGGTGGCTTCTGTGAATGTCAGCGAGTGGATGCACTGAAGAAACATTCCTAATTACGGTATCACCAATAATCAAAGTTGAGCGGAGGAAGAGCGGTTGAGGGGGTGTCGGCTGGATTATGCCAGAACACACATCAGGACGATATCAACATGTAAAGAGGACCGCAGCGTTCTGCAGACACCAAACCTGTTGAGCGCTCTGGACTTGCAGGCTCTGCCGCTGTTAGAGACGTTGACCCCTCATGTAATCCCAGAGTGAACCTCGTCTTCGTTCCAAAACACAAGCGTCTAATCGTGTCTCAAACCGCTCCGACACGGCAGCAGATGAGTACAACACGAGGAGAGAACGCTGCGGAAAACCTGGCTTTCGTCTCGACTGCTGCGCGACCTTCAAACACCAAATAAGACAGCGATCGTGAACTTTGAGCCGGGAGGCAAACAGCGGGAGAAATGCCCACAAGGCTTTTGCTTTTGCCTGTGTGTGGGGTTAGGGTTAGTGTGTGTACTTACTCCCATTTGAACGCTCAGCTCCTGCACACACACACATGCAGGCGCCCTGCACACAACGCCAAACAAAAAGACTCTCCATTTTAAAAGCTCTGAGAACATACAGCTGAGTGAATATCACTGTCGTCGGGATCTTCTCTCCACTTTACTCTCAGTTTTTGAGCACATGCCAACTGCCAACACTTGGAACAGCATCACGTGTTGTACTTACAATAAGAAGGTACTTTTTTTTTTTCATGCATTCTAATTGCTGAAAATTAGTAAGCTACTGAGTGGTGCAGTAAAAAAAAGTGACCCTACTGCTAAACTGAAGACAGAATCAGAACATCACGTTGGTATGGAAGGTAGGTAGGTCGTTTCTGTTCTGCATCCAGCACAATGATAGTGACGTCACGGCAAACAGAAACAATTACTCCACATTTTTGCGAGACGCATCTCTGAAGAGCGTGTGTGAACTTGGCTTTGAAAGAAACCCCACCTATTAACCCCACTCAAGCCTAAAGAACAAGTGTCCGGTTTCATCCGGTACCAGGCTCGTGAGCATCTGCAGCACTTTGAGGCTGATGTGGTTATGTGCTTCATGTCTCTCCTCTTTTCCTGTATCACTGTACATGGTGACAACTAACAAGATTGAGGAACAATGCCTGTTTTAGCTTTAGAGTTAAGTGCACTAATAGGATTTGTTATCTGAGGGCATGTGTGTTTATGTGTGTGTTTGTGTGTGTGTGTGTGTGTGTGTGTGTGTGTGTGATGGGAGGGGCTCTCTGCTCTCTCCACCTCTGGGAGAATCCTGAATCACATCAGGTACAAACACCTGCTAGCCAAGAGGTCTCCGGAGCAGCTGTGCGCCTCTAACAGCTGCTCAGCTAGCACCCCCTCCACCCCTAGAGGAGATGCTGATTTCCTAACGACCAACCAGCTCCCTGTTGTCCTCTGTTTCCTGCAGCTCCGGGTGGAGCAGGGAGCTGTTGGTGCCTGGTTCTGTCCCTACAGGCGGACAGACAGGCGGGCGGTGCTGCCAGGTCTCCGAGCGCTGCCTGTCGCGTCTCCGCTCAATTCTGTGCATGCCCTGCAGCAGCTTGCCTTTGAAGCTTTAGTTCATGTTATTTTCTTCTATTATCCCGACGTGCTGCTCCCCACGCTGGGACACTGCTGCCTTTCCTCCCCATGTGCAGGCAGGAGAAGCCACGAGAATGGGTATCCTTCCAGACACTCGCTTGTCAGCTGGAAACGTCTATATCCAGACATCCAGGGGAAGTCTGAGTTACTCAGCATGACAAGTTCAGAAACAGTCAGCACACTTCTTGAACTTCCACACTGTGATCTAGACATGGTGTGCTGCACTGTAAGCACTCAAACAGGAAATACAGCGCACACAGATAACTGTTTTTGTACTGACAGAAAAATGTTATAAAGAAGTTAAAGAAGTTATAGAAACTGTAATTTGTGTCCGTCTCTAACATTTGTTTTTTTAAGTGGTGAAATAAAAGCTATTACAATTTCAACAATTGGTCTTTTTCCCAGGCTATTTATGACCAACTCTGGACCAGCTTTGTCAGCCCCATAGATTTGACCAATTTTTCCATCACCCATCAAAAGCCAGATATTTGGTCTTCCTTGATTTCCTACTGACTCGGCAGAAGTTGATTATCATAATTAATAGACAACACTTACAGTATGGCCCACCCGGTGTATGGACAAACCCTCGTAAATGGGCCGGTTCCCAAAGCGCTCCAACAGTAACTTTAATTCAGCCATTCACGCACCAATGGTGACGCAGCTGCCATGCAAGGTGCTGGCCTGAACTTAGGGTTCACTCCTGTCGAAGTGTCCTCGGGATCGAACCACCAACCCTGGGATTAATGGACGCTTTACTTCCTGAGCCACAACCTCCTGGTGCCTGTGACATTGCCTCATGGTTAGCTCGGGAGGGTGCCAGGCTAAGGGTGTAATCCCATTCTGGACCATAGAGTGTTTATAAAGATGGCCATGACAGTTTCCCGACACTGAAGCCAAAACATCTCAATCGCCCCCTGGTGGCTGGCTGCAGTAAAGGTTATTAACCTCGCCTCCTCCCTGTTGGCGAGGTGGGCCAAACTGAAAGTCAAAGTACACGTCAAATACATTTTTCCAAAGATGGTTGCTGTCATTTTAGGTAGTTTATCATACTGATATTTGTTCAGTTTTTCATTTTTCTGATGTTTGGTTTGAACAAATTATTTGATGCTATGAAAAGGGGGTGTGACGTCATAATCAACAACTTGGGTGGGACCTCAATACTGTGCAGACTCTGCACAACTGCAGACTAGCTCAAGATTCATTTTAGCACTTTTTAGATTGTAAAGACTCCCTAAGTGTTCACGCAGTCATTCAGCACAGCTGATGTTGTCATTACACTCTAAGCAGTGTTTAAAGTTTATCTTATCTTCCATATAGCATATATGTTGCCACCTACTGCGTGAACACTTAGAGTCTTTACATTCATTCAATCAAAACTCCTTTAGCTACCAGCACATCATAACAAACATTTGTTCTCACAAATGAAATAACCAGTTATTTCTTTTCATGCAAAATTATAAAAAGTGAATGAGCGAATACGCTTGTTTCCAAAAATCCTTTGATATTGAGGACACAGCCAGCTGCAGAAGTCAAGCTCCCCCTTTAAGAACTGCAGGAGCAGATAAACCAAATCTTCTCTGAATCGGTTTCAGCCAGCGCATTAACACCTGCTCATCCAGCGGAACAGCAATCATCTCTTTCCCATGATCCAACAGGAGATAGAACACACGCTGGCTGCTTTTCTTTTGTTCACACATATGAAAGAGTAATAAGACAACCAGAAATGATCAGCAAATTATGCAAACGCACAGGGTAAACAACAGCATCATCCCCTCGAGGCTGACGCAGGGGCAGCCGGTCCACACAGGAAAAACCTTGTCATCTAATTTCATAGCTGGACTAACAGAGGCCCTGGGGGGGTGCAGAGAGAGGAAGGTGGCAGGCAGAGGTTAAAGCTGAGTAATGTGTAAGTGATGAGACTCTGACTCATGAAAACACTGCAGGGACTGCTGAGATATCTACCCTGCTGAACAACCAGCTCACGCCATCCACCTCCTTGTTCCCCAGCCTCTGATCGGCTCCTCTTTGTCGACTTGAAATGCAGCCACCTTGGGCCATCCTTTCTGCGCAGCTTCAATCAAAGGCTCAGGCATGGATGCGCTATGTGTACGCCCTTCGAAAACCATATCAAGAGCCGAAGCTCGCCTCTCCGCTGTGCTCAACTGTAAGTGACGCTGACGCAGACAGGACGTTAGCGGGGTTCTGACAGCCTGTGCGAACGTCCTGACTGTTACTGAAGGGGGCTATGGGGAAGCAGAGGTGGCTCTAGGTGTACGGGCAGCCCTGCAGGAGGAGTCGACATATGCATGGAGCTAATTAGCCATGCACCGCTTGTGCAAAAAACCCTTTTAACTGTTTCCAGCCATCAAGCACCTTGAGATTCCCCCTGACAGGCCCTCTGCTCTGTTTGGTATAAAGACGCCAGCATGGGTGTTTATAATTTCATCCCACGATTTCATTTCTCCATCAGGCTGTTGGCAAGGAGCGTAGCTCAGCAGGACCCACCTAGCATCTGTGATTCATTAACCCATTCTCAGACTGTTCTCTTGGGATACCGTTCAAATCAATATCAAGATTTGAAATTCACACAAAAATGAAAATTAGTGTCCCAATTCCATCTGAATCATCATGCTTCGGGAACATTCGGATATGCTGGCCAGAGTGAGCGTGTTAGTGTGCGTTGAGCTCACGACCAACCGCCTGTTTCCCCAGTTGGCTACTCGGCATACTGCTTTGTTCTCAGACAGCAATGAATAGTCAAAAGCATGTCTTAGTTTAATTCTTCTGGCTCTTGCTTAGAACTGGAGAACATTGAATCCCAACTAATCAGGGATGAATGTTGCAAAACGGAAAGGAAGTGCATTGAGTGACAATCATGGCTAGCGGAGGAGGGGAAGGGTTCAGGGGAAGATCCAAACCATGAGTTTTGTTATCCGTTGTGTGACTATAAAGCACTGCCGACAGTCCTTTGTCAGCAGTGGTGTGTGCACAACATGTTCAGCATTTCCCGGTGGCCTCGATTGGTTGACACCACACGCACGAAAATGACTGGATCTGGGTCGGAAACGTTTGCATCCAAGACATGTTTCCCAATTGGGCGTCTTTAAGATGGATTACGTCAGTAAAAATGAGGTTGGGTGAGTTGACAAAGGTTTGGCCTGGTCAAACAGCAGAGGTCCGAAGCATAAATGACATCAATCAAGACTCTCAGTGTTGTTTTTTATTACATGACTATTTTACAAACATTTACCCGCCAGTGTGGCGGATAGCCTTGTGAGGATTAGTCTCAAAACCTGCGCACATAAAACCAGGCATGTGATACGAGTGCACAGAACATTATCTGCGAGCATCTCTGAGGGTCCAACTGCTCAACACTTGAGATTTTGGAGGCGAAGAGGGGATGGAGTGGAGTGGCCGATGTCTTCCCTCCTTAGAGTGGTCATATTGAATACTGACCATGACCTTTGATTGGATGTTTGGTTTGATCACTGACAGTTGAAGACAGGCATGTTGCCGAGTTATAATCTAGCCTCCAAACTAGGTTGTGTAAAATAAATGCATACTTTGAACAGATTGTTACTGTGGGTGTTGAAAGTCTGATCATCTGACTACTCATGTTTCTTCCCCTGTCAGACCTTATTGTAGCAATATCATCGTGTTCCCAGATCTCAGGACCAACTTTGGGTGGCATTTCTCTCAGGTATGACATCATCCCACTCACCACAGTTACAGAAATTAAACCCAAATCGTAATAAAACTAGAATGATCCTTTAAAGGTAAGATTGTGGACTCGTGCCGTTTGCTGCAATTTGTATTCTCTGGCTTTCATATCGGCTAACACCCGAGGATATAACTGAACATCAGCTGTAGTCGGCTGTTTTCCCTTGGTATAAGCAAAGTCTGGTTCTCAGGTGTCAATATACAAGAAGACTTTCAGGTATAAGATTGTTTTTCTGTGGTTGGTATAGATTACTCACGAGGATTACAGAGACTGAACTACTAAGAGTTTACACTCCCCACTGAAGTCCAAATACATTTATTCTGATCATGAGGTCTGTTCCAGGTATGTAGATCTTATTCAACACATCTCCCAGGTAGTTGTGATGTTCATATTTATTATCCAGTATCTGCCTGATCAGTACATCCGTATCGCAGTTAGTAATGTTAATCGGAGTCTAACCTAGGCTACACGGGTTTCTCGACCAGAGCTATTCCATCTCCATCACAATCTGTCAAGTCACAGATTGCCTGGGCTCCTTTGAATTGTATTTACATTCAGATGAGGCTGATCCAGAGAGACGTACAGCGAAGGAAGCAGGAAGCAGCGCCGCCTTTTGCTCAAGGACACCTTGACAGCAAACACAGCTGTGACAGATATGTTGTCACGATGGGGAGTGTAAGCAGCAGAGAAAGGAACTAAATGCAGACAGACCGGCAGACCTGATGCAGTTCAGTAGTTTATTAACACAAAAGATGAGCCTCCATGCAGGTAAAGCAGGTGCTGGTAGGTAGTCAGGCAGGGAGGTAAGTCCAGGTCCAGAGACGGAAGCACAGACAACATACAAAGGCAGGACAGGAACACGGAAACCAAACACAGGGCATGATGACCAGGCCGGAGAAATCAGAGGTACAAACAGAACGAATCGACAAAGAAAGAGAACCGGTTCATATAGACGAGGGACTAACGAGGGAATCAGGGGCAGGTGGACTCTAGGGAACAGGTGTGGCTAATCAATGAGACACATGAGGGAAGGAACTGTACAGACGGGAAGGGTGTCAAAATAAAACAGGAAACACAGACAAAGCCCAGGGGGGTGTAACATATGTTGTCTGTCGCAGGAATCAAATCCGTGACCTTTGTGTCATGGACCTGCGTCTGTAGGTCACTCTGGGATGGGACCGGGGCCGTTACCGTATGAATGTCTTGTTGGGTCCCATTACACCACCTGAGTGAAAATGACTTGCAACCATTGGATTTTTGAGTAGCGGGTGTAACTGCACGGAATATCTGAGAGGACTGATACAGCATGTAACACCCTCTAAAACCAAATATTGTAGTTTTACATTTCTGTGTGTTTGTTTACAACAACAACATGTTAATTCGTGAGCTTTAGAGATGTTAGTATTTGCATATTTCTGAACACTGACAGGAACCAGACTAGCTGGTTCCCCCCCCGTTTCCTGCCTTAATGCTAAGCTAGGCTAACCACATCCTGATGTGACAGTGGTTTGGATCTTCTTGTCTAACTCTCTGCAAGACATGCAATCTAAAAAGGTTTCCTGATTTCACGGTGTAGATGTACAAATATCTAACCAAAGTCTCAGACTAAGAATACTTGATCATTTTTAGGCTTTACATTATAGGAATATATATAGAAATGTATTATCATATTATTCATATATTATCTCTATATAGCTATGTTATGTTACTATATTATTTATATTATATCACTATCCTCATATCATCAGACTTTGCGGATGCCTGTCTCAGTTTCCTGCTACAGGAGTGTTCTGCTCAAGACGCACAGATGCTCTGTAATACAGACCATTAGTGACCAAATGTTAGTGAGTAGGTTCTGAAGCAGTGGTGCGCACAGGATCCTGTCTGGATGCGGGTAGACTCTTTCACTGAGATCCTCCTCTCCATCCTCTGGGAAATGAGTGAAGAGTGAGTTTCCCTCTGGACAGGGACTTTTATACGCAGAGGAAAGACACTCAAAGTCAGGATGTGTGTGTGTGAACTCTGCCAGTTCCCACTCTGCATCAGTGAGTAGAACATTTATCACATAGTGGCACTTGGATAAATGGCCGTAAATACACCACGAAGGTGTTATGTGACGAACCCACACAGAATTAATAAACTCTGCAATTCCCCTCAGCTGTACACTATCTGCCCAGCGCCAAAGAGCAAAGCGGTGAAAAAAGTCAAAACATCTAAGCTGAAAAGTTCGGTGAGACTAACACAGAGGTAACAGGAGTGTCCATTTTCAACTTACGCTACCCTGCGGAGTTTTCTACCACCGGCAGCGCTATGGAGCAGTGTTTCCATGAGGATGAACATGCCACCCAGGAACACAACGCACGTTCCCATCGCCAGTTTCAGGCTACTTCGCTGAGGCGCAGTCAGTGGCAGCAGCACACCAAGCAAGAAACACGGCAAACAAGAAGGCAGAGGAGAAGACAATTTAGACGTCAAATCCTTTAAAAAAAAGAAAGGTTATATGAGAAGGGAAGCGCTCTTTGTTAGGGCTCCTAGATTGGTTTGTTTACAAAATTCCACAGGAAACCTTTAGGTTTATCAGGATGCCAGGAAGCTTACTCTCCAGCAACTCCAACCATAGTGTCATCAGGTCTTCATCCTCAGATTTCTCTGACAAAAATGACTTCATGAAAACAGCAAACATCAACTGATATGTTGCTGGTCCGAGTATGTTTCTCCAGGGGCGGCTGGTATCAATGGGCTAGCAGGGCTCAGCCCTCCCTGTCCTTTACAATAAATATAATAAAATAATTGTAAAAAATCTTAAAACAGATCGTCTTCAATTTTGGTGGGAC
>JAVQJF010124786.1:0-42959 GCA_036023855.1 Gadopsis marmoratus | reverse complement strand
ACACACAGACTTCCAGTGGGCAAAATGTGAACCAAAGTGTCCTATAGTGTGCCCCTCCGGTGGAGAAAACAATGCAGTGCCATATTCCACACTGCATACAGCTAGTGCCCTTTTTAATTTTTTTTCAGCCCCTGCCCCTCAAACAGCCTGACTGCGCCACTGCTCATGCACACGGTTGTGTCAGCAGCATTAGTGAGTCACTTGAAACAAATAGCCCTTTTTTGCATAATATGCAAGTCAGAAACGCATCCTGGGACTGTACATGATGTGGGGAAAGATGGGTGGATTTTCTCATTGGAAGGAGAAGTACACAAGGCTGTCGGGAGACTATCGAGATGTGTGGTCTTCTTTCATGTTTTCTTCTGTTCCCGGAATCAGTGAAAATATATGTTGCAGTTTGAACATACAGTGTCTTTTACACAATGAATACTTTGGCAACTAATAGGAAAATATGTGTGTTTTTGCATTGATGTGTGGTGCAGCGCTCAGTGTATGCTGTTCAGTGCAGACATCTGCAGTGCTAATGCTGATGGTTGAATATGAAGTCTTTTGAAATGGCTTTTAATGTATGTACCTGTATACATAGTTGCCAATTAAGGTGACAAAGTTTTCAATGTTAAACAAATAGGTGATAAATCAATTTAGCAATTACATAAATTGTGTAAAATATATAAAGGAAGCATTTGTAAAAGTAACATTTAAAAGTGTAATATGAAATGTTTTATCATCATTCTCTTAGTTCATCTAGTTTTATTATGTAATTTTTTCTTTTGTCAATATGGCCCGTCATGGCCCTCACCTCTCAGCCAATCACATGCCCTGTGCCTCTACCAGATTGAAATAAATAGCAGATTTTTCTTTTTTTAGCTGGTTAGCACCGGTTAGCTAGAGGAAGAACAATGTCAAAGTAACTGAATCAACAGTCTCGCTGCTGCTGTAAATAAACACAGTATACAGAGACAGAAACTAACATGTCCTCTTACTCAAGTTGCTCATGAGGCCCACCTACCGGGTAACTAGCTAGGTGGGGTTGTGAGCTTTGGCAGCAGCTAAAGTTAGTTAATTTGCAGTTACCGCGGCTGCGGTTTGATTCTAAGGCTGTTGCTCTAGAGAAGGACGGACAACTCTGCAGTGCAAACATCAGCCTTGTTCCAACAGGAGCTAGCTAACAATGCCAACACTGGCTCTTCACTTTGATGCCAAGTAATAAACCGAGCTCAGGAGCCGACCTAGCTTGTTACCCGGCTAGGCGGGTGGCACGAACAGCCTTGTTAAGCTAAGGTTTGAAAATGAAAGAGATTTAGTTGCTGTCTGTTTACAGCAGCAGCCTCTTGGTTGATTCAGGGCGCTGATGTGAAATAAAATGTCATTGTGAAAAGTGACATTATGAAATGAAACCTGACATGAAATAAGTGTTGCTGTATGAAATAGAACATTCTTTTGAGTGAAGGCTTTTCTACAATGAAATAAAAATGAGATCCAATAAAACTAAGAATATAAAGTGAAGAAAAAGCCCATAAAATTTCATGAGTTGCAATGTAATTTCACATTGTTGGTTCATTTATATATTTTACACAATCTATTTTTATTTCATAATGAATTTTTATTTAATGAGCAGTTAAGGGATCCATACTAAACTGCCATCTCATTGCAAAATGACTACACACTGGCTGTAGAGATAGCCGTCAGTTAATTTTGGCATAATGTGCTCGGTACAACCCTGGAAGAATAGTGAAGTAAATGTAGATTTTGCACTCATTTGAGACATTAGAGGCTTCTAGAAATTGTTAGTTTGTTCAGTTACTACTTAGTCCTGTTGTTTGCAGCAATAGCATACTTTTTGTTTCCCCTACTTTTTCCTGTTTTATAAGTATGTTTTATGTTGAATTCCTTATTTTATGTTGTTTGAGATGTGGCCATTATTTGAATACCAGCTTTTATGTGAGAATTTACAGTGCATTTAGGTATTGGCTCTACTGTGAACTTTGATGCTACGTAAAGGACATCCTGTAATACCAATACTGCAGAAGACTCTACAGGGACAACTGCTTCATATTATGCATATCTGCTGTTGCTGGAAAGAAAATGGTTCCAACAGACATCCATAAATGTATCAACACATTCATGAATCATAGATGACGTGATTGTAATCCCAGAGTCTTCCAAGCAACGCTATGCATTCTTTGAGTAGAGCTGAGCTGAGCTGTTAAAGCGTCTTTTATTTATACTGATGCCTCTTTGTTTCAAAACTCATTGTGGCCCTTCAGCGATGTCCCGCAGGATGTCTTGAAAGAAGAGCCACGGGCCTGTTGAGGCATGCAGATATAAGAGTTTTAATGGTGAATCATTTCCATACCACAAGGCTTTGGAGGGTTGGGATTTGCAGCAACACTGACATGAAACAGCTCGCTGTGCCGAATACACAGATTCAACCAGATGCACGTACAGTACATCCACATGGAAGTGACGGAATTGGAATCATTTTATGGGGGAGTATTTTCATGGCAGACTGTGATCTCTGTGCTTCTGGTGTGGGTGGTGACGCTTTGAGGCTACATTGTGTGGGAGGGGCACAGGGCAAGGCATGGATTGAGAGGAGGAAAGAAAAAGCGGTGAATGATAAAGATTACACAGCCCTTTGGTTCACAATGTAGCTGTGTGGGCTTGCATCTTTGTCTCCCTTGGCGCAAGAAAACAGACACCTTTGGTCAGACATCGGCTGCCCCCACGCTCCTCTAAAGCCACGGCTTCCGCGCCGTCTGAAAGCAACGGGGAAAACACAGGTGAGGGGAAGAAAATGGCATCATCAGTGAGTGAGGAAAAAGCAGCCAAGGAATGAAGGCAATATTTCATATATCAATAAAGAACAGTGAGGTTCCTCGCTGTGTGACCTTGTAGGTATAAACTGATTTTTCTGTGGTTTGGTGTTCTGCAGTGCCTGCCACCTACAGTATGGGAATCATTAAAGTGACTTTGCAGAAGGCTGGCAGCTCTCCCTGACACATATATCAAGAACAGCAGTGTTATTAACAGGAAGAAAAAAAAAAGGAGAACGCTTGCCCTGCATAGTCTTCCATTGATCATCTCAGGTGCAATTAAAAACTAATTGGTACGGCTGTTTTAATGGCATATTCCAAATGACTACCAAATGTGTAAAGTAGGAGGTTATGAGGGAGGGGGTGATTTATTGTGAAAGGTATACGGAGAAATTTTGATGTCCATCATAAAACTATCAACCATCCCTCGAGTAACATTGCTGTAAAACGTACTGAAAGTGTGACCCCTCAATGCTCGACGGTGCAGACAATAATGTTGAGCTGATTGGGCGACACTTGCTGACGTGAGCTGTACGCCTTTGACCTTTCAACCTGGAACATCATGATCTGTTGCTTGCTTTTACTCACGACTGCAAGTTCACTTCTGTCTTATTAGATGTCACATCGCCCTGCGGCTTTGTCTCCTGTGTGTACAAATGGCTTAATGCAAAGCTAGTAAAGTATACATAGCTGTGGTCTATTGACCATTAGCTGCTGTCCTCTTTATGATTAACAGTTGTAATTACTGCCAGCAAGTTTCTAGCTCTGTCTGAAATCAAGCACCCACTGTTTTAAAAATGGCTAAGAACGGTCAATTATTTATGCAAACAGTAGGAGCTTTCATTTGTTGCATATTTATATAGTATACTGTATAGCTGTACTTGTATAAATAGCATTATTGTTTGCAATAAAACTGCTTGTACGTTAGACATTCAGTTTTCAGTCACAGTGTCATTGTAAGCAAGAGGGAGGGTGGCCGTGACATCCGTCGGCTGTTTAGGCAGCCTCAGAAAAGAAGAAAAGTAAGCTGAAAGCATTGAGAAAATGATTACTAGTCAGATGATACAATAGTACAAGACACTAGTTAGTAGCTGTGTTTACGTGGACCCTAATATTCCACTAACAATGAGAATAACAGCCCAGTCATGATGAAAAAGGCCTCGTGCCACACAATTTGAAGAGAGCAGCCCGATCGGAAGGAATATTCAATCTGGTTGAGAGGGGTGGTGTAAACCTTTGATCATCCGTTCAATAAGAAAATATTAGCACCTAATGACCATGTAAACACTTATTCTGATCGTTTGTCTCTGGCTGGAATAAATAAATTTTTCTTTCGACACACATTTGCCCCACATGAGGGGAACATTCGGTGACGTGAAGGAGTTTCTGGGAGGGACAGAAACATGCTGCAAAACTGAACAGCTCTGTGGTGGATACAGCTTTTTTTTTGGAGCCCTTAAAATATTTAAGGATGGTCGATGGTCGACGGTGGAAAGACTCGAAACAACCAGTTGTTCAAACAAGTGTTTGCAAAGTGTACAACTTCTTCTCCTTCTGTTGTATTTCCAGCCGATTAGATTAGACGGGTGGAGCCACTGTGTGCATGTTAGAAAAGTTACATTGTGATTAAATGCTTCGGGCATGTAAATGCAGATCTTCATTTAGTCTCCACGTAAACAGTGAAGTTGGAATCTCAGATGTAAATGAATTCAATTGGGTTGAAGAAAAATATTGTCCATGTAACCGCAGGTATTGTTTCTTGATATAATAATCATTGCCATTCAGATCAGAAATGGGTAGTAATCCATTCCTGAACATCATGGCAGCAAGTGTCATTTGTTTACTGATAATATTTCTTGTTCACTCTGGTGTGTTCAGAGAAAAAGAGTGCGTTAGAGCCACGAGGATGCCGACATCCAGCTATGTAACGTCACTGTGGTTCCCATTGCGTGAACTTTGCTACACAGGCTGCCTGTGTAGCCTCTCCACTAGTAAATTCAGTGGGTCTGGTGCATGAATTTGGGGGCATCTTTTATCAGGTGATTTAGCAGGAAATTGCATAATCAGAGCATTGTTTCACCGTGTAGTAACCTCTCTGTCCCACCATGTGGACTTTTCGCACCACTCCCATCCACTCGATTGTCGGCCAGGATCAGCACCGACAGCCCTTGAAGAAATGGCATCATGCAGCTCGTCTGACACTTTAACTAATGCCAGAGTTCTTCATGGACCATCTCTAAAAGGGAACTCTTGCTCGGCCTTGTAATGGCTTGATTTGGAGTGCCTGAACACCTCCCTGCAGCTTCGGAAACAGACCGCATCAGGCATGTTCTAGGCTGTGGACCATGTCAAAACAAGCATGCGGGACCAGCTAACGGAGGAGTGCTTGATATCTTGATCGCAAAAGCAACTGCTATGGCAAGAAAGTTGGACCTACAAGAGAGAAGATGCCTTGGATTCCTCCTCTGTTGCTCTTCCTGAGGTTTCTCCATTCTTTATTCCCTTTACAGGGATTCTTTTGAGGAATTTACCCTTATCCGAGGGTCTAAGGATTGTATGTTGTACAGATAACATAAGGATAACATAAAGAGTACTAGACCTGTCTAGACCTGAGATCAGTTTGCTTTGAAATGGTGTTATATAAATAAAAAAAATGAACTGAATTGAATTAGATAAAACATGATTTGCGATTTGTGGCTAAATTAATTACATCTGAAAGAAAATGACATTTGAAATGCTTTCCTAAAATGCTGTTGTATTTTAGTCATAGAGACTGAAAGGTTTGTGCGTTAGTGATTGAACATTTGACAACTGAATTTTCCTACACTAACTTGCATTTTCTTTAAAGCAAAAATCAAAGAATCCTGATGAATCACTTACCCAGACTGAAATCACATGGCCTGACCGCTGTCATGAAGTCAGCAGGCAGAAACACTGTTGACACTTGTTGCAATGTGTAGTTTAAGACTTTTTTTTTATTATAAATTGATCACGCTTTATTTGTAATATCTTAATCTGTAAAGTAACTAGTAACTCCAGCTTTCAGATAAATGTAGTGGAGTAAAACGAATTCCTCTGTTAGGTGTCTTTAAACTAAAAGAGCAAAATCATTATCTGGTTCAAGTGTTCACTATAGGCCCAGAGACAAATATTAAAATATTAAGTCAAAAGAGTAATATAATACATAAAGACATACATTTTTATGAACCTGAAAACGAGGGCACAATAAATAATTTATATATATTGCCATCTAAATTTACTGTATGTCCATGTCATCAAGAAAAAATGCTATTGTAACATACAGTTGACATACAGCTATGTATCAGGTATGGGGAAGCTAAATTTGGGGGGGGGGGGGTTGCCAGTCCGACACTTAACCCCAACAGCTAGACTGGCGCTTACAAATAAGAAAGGCCTCATCTTGCTAAAATACGATTCAAATAACATTATTCAACTGTGAGCATTTGACTCAAATTACAATCAATGTTTGTGTGCGTCTACAAGCTGTGGCTGGTACAGTGGATCTCAAACCCTTACCAACACGTTAGACACGCTCCATAGCAAGCTGAAAATAATCCTAGCCTTTCACCAACACGACTACGGTATTAATTATTAAAAGTGTCATAGCAGACAGTACACCAGATACGAAACAAATATAACAAGCATGAAATGAGCAGCTATGTGAGCGAGTGTAAGTGTTGGTTGGTACTGAAAGAGTACGAGCAGAAGTAAAATTCATTATGAAATCTGATTTTGAAAAAACAATAATGCACATGTAATGGTTACTTTCCAAAATATACAGTAAGTATACAGTGGTGAAGGGGGTTCAACTGAAACTGTTAAATACGTGCCTAATATCTGATATTGTACAATAAGAAAAAAAGGGATAATCTAACAAAATATATACAAATAACCTTGACTGTCCTACCAAGAAGTCCACATTTTCTTTTTATTGTGGGCCTAACTGGTGACAGTGCACTGGGCTCAAGAGGCTACAGCTAGCTTCAGCTTTTGTGCACTAATAGCACGCTATGGGAAGGAAATGATGTCATTAAAAATAAATAATATCTTAAATTAGAAGTGAGTTTTAAATGTAATTTTGTTGACCTTTTCATTTAAAAAAAAAACCTCTTAATGGCGACGCCTGTGACATAATGTTCAGGGAGGCGTGGTCAACTCTGTAGCTAAAATCATATGCTTCATTATTATAAACAGTAATTTGAGACCGGAAGAAATTCAATGAAATGTAATGAAAGGCATGAGGCAAGGAGGCACCACTATGGGGCATTTCCTGTGAAGCAACTGCTGGAAGTGAGTTCCATCACCAAGATCAACCAATAAAGAGCCGACTTGTCTGAAAAGGCAAAAATCTAAATCAAGATGGTGGGAGGGAAAACTGGACTTCTTTATGGCTTTGACAAAGCACAGCAAAGCCAAGTGGATTGTAAAAAAGCGAAGCACCTTTCTGTCTGTAAATGTAAAGCCAAATGACAGCAACTCTTACGTTTATTGTGTAGGCGTTAACAGCACGCGGACAGCTTTGACACACCCTCCTCTTTATCCAAAGTGATGAGGAGCCTGTAAAACTGGAAAGAAAATTAAATTTATTTTTAGTGGAGGCACAGTGATGGATTAAATGTTATTTTACCCAGTCCATGTAAATCATTTTACCCACAATTCAAATTATTTATGTATTCAATTATACTTCTATTACTCAGATAGCCTATTGATGACATTTGTCCTCTTTGTAAGATTGAGTCTTTGTCTTTGTTTCTGCTGAGCTGTGATTGTACATCATTGTGCTTGGTTTTAAATGTGAATAACTTCAACTGGCATCTGACAGGTTCGTTGTATGTCATTTACTAGTCATTTTATGTTACAATAGGAAGTCTTTTAAGGTAGTTTAAAAACATGTAGCAACCAAAAACTGTTTAGTATTTTAACACAAGGGGTTGGGAATGGGAGAGAAAACAAGATATGCTTGTAAAGTAGCTGTGTATGCTTTCCCAGTCTCAAATGTAATCCTTTGATTCTAAAATGTTTTATCCTCCTGTCTCCAAGGTTGATAATATAAAAGAATGATGTAATTCTCCTAAACTGGCTTTATTATGACAGTTGGCCCTCATTTAATAAATTCCATACGATACGCATTTTGAATTTGTTATTCCAGAACTATACTCGCATGCAGCAGACAAAATGTAGAGTTTGGATTGAAGGCTTTGGATTAGAGGAAACATGGAGAGACTGCCAGGTGCCATCAAAGGCTGGAAGGACCTGGACCACTGAACCTCTTCTGCAGCACAGACTCGCAAAGGGCAGACTACACATACAGAAAAGAGGCCAAACGCAGAGACACCAAGAAGCGGGAAGAAAAGCCTTTTTAATTGTTTAAAGAGCCTAAATTGATGGAGAGAACGGCAGCTTTGATTAAGAATGGACTGATAAGTGCGCATTCATCATGCCAACTGTCAGTAAAGCTACACCTTTTTTATCTGCCTCATTTGCAATGAAATGATCACTGTTGCAAAAGAATACAATCTTAGGCACCTCCATTACACAAGGCTTGCAACTTTCAAAGAGTCTCACTGTCATAGGCAAACCTCATGACTTAAGTAAGATACAGACACACAGTTAAAACAGTTCATGGTGATGAAAAAACAAGAGAGCAGAGGTGGGTGTAAACTGTTTGGTCAATTTAAAATGTTTGTTACCTGTGGGGCATGCCCCTTCCTCTGACCGGGACCTGAACTGCCAAACCTGGCTGGAAGGTTCCACTGGTATAAATAGAAGGGATTCCTGGGGGAAGAGACCAAGTGTGAGGTAGTGGCAGGGGTGTTTTGTTTCTTTTTGGGGAAATGGCTGTTGAAAATCACCCTTTTTAAGGAAAAATTGTTAAAAATAAACTTAAAGGTATTTTTAGGTAGTACCACAGTAAACTGGTGTCTATCCTTGTAGGTGTTGTGTAACAGATACTATAAGGGAGAAGGTTGGAGCTCCAGGGGAGTCTGTTACGGGGAATGGAAGAGAGAGGTCGCAGTGCCCCCTTTGGGACCAGATAGTGGCAGAGCCAAAAAGGGCAAGGGTGTTTGGTTTCCTATGTCATTCATTTATTGTTTGTGTTGTGCCAACCATCGACGGAGGCATTGTAAATATCTGCCTGGATCTCCATTATGGGCTAAATGAATTCACATGGATGGTTATTTTCGCCTGAGACTCCTTCTTTCATATGCCTGGCTGGTCGGCCAACCTTAACACTCACCCTGAGCACATTGGTTTCGGGAAGGTAAATCATTCCTCATAAAAGTATTTTTAAGGTTGCTTCAAAAGGAAGAAAAATAATGCTACATATCCTAAATACTGGAGCGCATTTTTTCCTCCTCACATTTTATAAATCAATTTATATTCTGCAGGCCGGATGGGAAGCTTTGGCAGGCGAATCCTAGTATACAATCACTGATTTAAATGTCACTGCAATGTCATATTATACTGTTTTGTTAGTCAAGAATGAAAGAGGTGGCTTAGAAACCTTCTGTTACCTGACACGGGTTGTTTTGCATCAAATGTATGCATCTTAAGAAGCCTTCCTTACACACCAGAATATGCGATAATCATTTACAAATAAGCTAGTTGCAGTGGAACTGATAACTAACATTTCATCATTGTGTGATTCGTGTTATTTTTGCTGCATAATTTGCCTGATCAAAGCACACGCAGTGTATAATGTGGCAACAAAAACCAGCAGATCTTTCTCTACCCACTCTCTGCCGAAAAGAGGTTTGATGGCTAAAAGAGTTCATCAAGAGCTAATGAGGAAATGACTCCCCCCACCGCCAGTAGCATCAAACCCTGCTGTTTTGACTAAATGAAGCCCCCAATTGCTCAATCATGTGCTTGTCCAGGCCTGTCTGAAGAGAGTGGTTTGAATGCTTTCTGTGGAGAGACAGAGTTTGGACACGAGACAGCCATTAGCAATGTGGAGGCAAGAATCGCAGTGGGGGGAAAAAGCAGAGGTGCTGACTAATGCCAGGTAGCAACGACCCTGGACGAGGTTACGCCGATCATTTTGAGAGGCAGAAGTCCAGGCGAGGACAAAAGACCTCTGTGAGCCTTACAGCTAGATATCTGTGGTGATTACAGATGGTTGCTCTTCCACGCCGACTCTCTCTCTCTCTCTCTCTCTTTTTAATACTCTTCATTTTGCCCTTTCTCATTTTAATTTTTCTCATTTTCTGCCTGCTTTACTTTCCCCTCACGGTGTCTCTTTTCTCCTTCCCCGGCCTCCATGTCTTTCCTGCACTCGCTCTCTCTTTCTGGCCCCAAGACAGCCAACATCATCAACATCCAATAAGAGATCATTTCTACCTTAGAAAAGGTCCAGATGAGCACCCGGAGTTCAGCACTCTCCTTTCAGAAGCTGATTAAATGGAATCTGTAATGGCTACAAACGCTGCCTCATTCAAATGATTCAATAAATGAAAAGAACATTTGAACTCTGTGCAGCGCTATACGTTTCTTTAACACACTTTTAAAATCTGAACTCATTTGTGATTATTGATTAAAAGGCAGTAAACAACACCTTCAAAATGATTGCATTCAGTGTAAAGAAAAAAAGAAAAAAACATACGGTTTTAAATCAAACTTGAGCAGATGAAGAAAAAAATGAAATGTTTGGTAAATAAAAAACATCGTGAAATGTAACCGTGTTACCCCTGAAAGACTATGTGCTCTCCTGCAGAAGCAATTTTATCATCTCATACCAGGAGGTCCAGGCAATGAGGATGTCGTGACTTTTGTCTTTTACAACCAGTATGGATTACACCTTCTAATAAACGCAAGCATGAAATTGTGATTGTGCAATGTGCGTGAACGCGGGACTTTTACATAAATATTCAATCCCTTGCCAAACGGGTTCACACAATGCTGATTAAGCCTATCACCGGCAGTATACCAGAGTTTGTAAATCTGGTGTGGCTGGCGCACTGGTAGTGTTTTACATCAACCAGCAGTGACTGGTTTTCCAGAGCTGAGGGGAGCAGCCGTAGTGACGGAGTAGGCTACAGCAACTAGGAGTATGTCGGAAAAACCCAAGAAGCGTCCAAGACAAGTTCCTGATGCTCCAGATAAAAAAAAGAAACAATCAGTCGAGTGAGGGCACACACGGATAACCATTGGTGGAGTTTCTCCTAGTTGGCGAGCTCTGAAAGAAGAGCATGGACTGAGGGAAGACATGGATGTAGTGTTACTGCTCTTGATCAGGTTGGCGGAGGCTATGTAGTTATTACATTTACTCTACCTAAATAATGTATTATTGTCTTGGAAGTGTGGAAATGTCTCTGCGTCTTTGCGACGAGCCTTTAGGCATACGTCAGAAGCCCTCGTGTAAATGTGATGACTACTTTCTCCTGTTTTCCCAAATGTTGTAGACAAAACAATACATTGATTAACAAACAACATATTACTGTAGCAGATCATGAAGATAATCATTATCTGTAGCCTTAGTGTCTTTGCTTTTTAGATACTGTCCGCTGCCGCCTGACAGCACGAACACATTCTGTATTACTCCTAAATCATTATTCTGCTGGTACCATGGTTGTCTGAAAATACTATACACACGTGGACAAAATTGTTGGTGCCCTTCCGTTAAAGAAGGAAAATCCCACAATGGTCACTGAAATAACTTGAAGCTGACGAAAGTAGTAATAAATAAAAATTGACTGAAAATCAACTAATGAAAGTCAGACATTGCTTTTGAATTTTGTTTCAACAGAATCATTGTTAAAAAACAAACTAATGAAACTGGCCTGGACAAAGATGATGGCACCCGTAACTTAATATTTTGTTTCACAACCTTTTCAGGCAATCGCCGCAATCAAGCGACGTCTGTGACTCTCGGTGAGACTTCTGCACCTGTCGACAGGTACTTTGGCCCACTCCACAATGCAAGTACATAAAATGCAGAACAGTTGGCAAGAAGGTTTACTAACTAACTAACTATTATTTTTACATTATATGTGACACAGCTGGATTTAAATATGCCAGTGATTTTATGTCGCTGTTTTTAATTTCCAACGCGGCTTGTAGTGTTTCTAATTTCCATAGCAGCTCTAGACGCCATAAATCTGAATGTTGGAACTAAAATGTCCTCCAGAAGCCAACTAGCGCAACAGGACACCATTAGTCCTTTTGTAGGCTTTCTTTAGTGTAGTATCCCTGGCAACTGCAGTACCTGTGAGACACTGATTAAAGTTCTTTTCCTCGATGCCAAGCCTATGAGAGCTCACTATTAACACTCCATAGGGCTGCATTGTCAGCACACTAATGAAGCCAGTGTGTGCTTTTTAAAGTGTCTTTCTGGATTATGGCCATAATTCGAGGGTGAGGATGGATCTGTATGAGTGTCTCTGCAAGACCTAACAGCATGCGTCCATGCGCTCTGGCCCCCTCCGACGTTCCCGTAACACACTGTGGGTACATGCGGGGCCTCGGCGTCTGCACGGCCCAGGATCCCCGCCGTCACCTCACCAGGCGACTGACACTGGAGTAATTTCATCTGACAGGTGTCTTAACAAAGCTTTGGTCCGTGGCAGGCAGCAGACAAAAGGCTGGAGGATATATATGTTGGGCCTGTCAGCCTTGTTTTCAGCTGGGAGCTACGTGTCCTGTCAATATTTAGATTTGCAGCCAGACTGTGATAGCCTGCGTTATCAGAGCAAAGAGGATGAGATATTGCTGGCTGTGCCTTACTGTCTGCAAATGTGTTTAATCTGCTTAGAATTATTTAAATACCACCGGGTGGCATATATTGAGGCACACTGAGGTATGAGTATAAACACGTTTACCATTTTTTTTTTTTTTATTCTCTTTTAGAATCTTTGAAAGACGCAATTCCCTCACCCGGACTTACTGGAAACTCAAGTAATGTCACAGTGCAGCCTCAGCATTCTGAATAGACAAGACAGGACAAACGAGATGCTGTGGGCAATGTTCATGACAGCAGATAGGGGTCACGGACAGCAAGCCATTCAGCCACTAAATGTCTGACATATTTATTGGACGGGAAAAATGAAAATATCGATGGCTTTAACTCCAGGGTCAGAGCTAGGAGTAGAGACGGGTTACCTAAACGACTGAGACACCGCAGAATGGAGAATCCACCGCCGCGAACAGAGAGCCCGCGGAATCATAATCGATGCTGTCACCGTACAACCATCTCATTAGGCAAGCAACAGGTGTAAGTAATCAGATGGCAGGTGTTGGTAATTATATGACAGCAACGCAGCCAATGAGCATTGTCTGTGGCAATGTACCATATTGGTAGGAAATGCATGCAAGTGTCCCGAAATGTAATGAGTGGAAATCCATTGTCCCACTAGTGTATTTTTCTGCAGCGCTGTGGATGCCAGCTGTCACATTCAGGCCAGTCAACGATGAGACGTCTCACTCTCTTCTACCTGCGCCCCATCAGCCGTGGACACCGTCGTCAGTCCTGCTTCAGTCAGCTAGTTCATTTCATAGAACGTAAAGCCACGGGCCAAGGAACAAGCGATGACTTCTAGATGTTTAGCCTGGAGTTTTTGAAAGATGATTCTGTGGCAATTTTGTTCTTTATTTGAGAGATGACAACAGACATTGGCATGTCTGTTGAGCGGGTCGACATGGTCGGATGACATGCAGCGAGCCAGAACCAAACAGATGATGTTACAATTACATGCTATGTGGTGGTGATGGTTAATAAATCATTCACTAAGGCTTCATAGATCAATAATAATCCATAAGCACAATGTCCTTATGGACTGTATATAAAGATGGGCGCCATGATATCTGGATTGCCCCCTGGTGGCTGGATGCCCCAGCGATGTTAACGGATGGTACATGGGCCAAACCGAAAAATCAAAGAACACGTCTGATGTTTGTTGGCTTTAATTAGTTATTTGATGCTATAATAAGCGGGTGTCACGACAACTTGTGCAACTTGTGGTGCGCTCGCGACTGGTTTGGGCGGGTGCATGGGTGGGACCTTGATACCGATTACTTTTGCACAGACTCAGCTTCAAATGCGCCCGTATCTGGAATTCTTTGGCTTCATATTTGTACAGATTGGATAACTGGCGATCTCTATATACAGCCTATGGTGGGTATTTATCTTCCTCCAGCATGACACTTGAAAATGAGAGGATATGTCTCGAGGGGTTTATGCTGATATAATATATTTGATTGGACTTTTGTTGCCTTGCCAGCTCTTTAATTGATCAGAAAGACCCCTCTAATGGATCAGTTGACCAAAAAAACAACCCTTGCAAAATCAGCCTACAGTACCATCACCTAAAGAACAAGGCTAGAATTAAAGGACCTCAACTGCTATAACACGGTCTTCACAGGTCTCTCTAAAGACCCAATCAGACAGCTGCAGGTCCTTCAGAACACTGCTGCTAGAGTCCTCACCAATATGAATTTTACTTTGGTTCTAAGAAACTTCTGCTACTGTCCTCTCGGATGGTCTGGAACAGGTCTTTCTCCAGAGACACTGCATTTAGTTTTTATGCACCACATATCTGCATCAAACTCGCAAAAATGGAGGCCTGCTCCTTTTTTTTTTAAACTTCTCTGTTTCCCACTGCCTTTGATTCAATTAAATGTGGGACTATTTATTGACATCTTGCTCTGCACTATTGCCTCACATACATTCTGTTGTAGCTTATTTTAATTTTTTGTTTAATTTTCCTTATTTTAAATTCTGTTTAGCTCCTTGTTTTTAATATATGCCTTTTAATATATGCGTTTCTTTTATATGTCGTCCTAATACTGTATGTAGCACTTTGGATTGCCTTATTGTTAAGGGCAATCTTGGCCTGCCTATTTACTGCAGACGTGATGGATGGTTTTAAATTGTATATTAATCACCCTAATCTATTATTGTTTCAAACTGCACACATAGTGAAATCCCATGAGCATGTATTATTGCCAACTCCATTATTACCATATAGAAAGGACTGTGAACGTTTTTTATTAATTTTTTATTATTTCCTAATATCTTACTGTTAATCTTGCTATTGGTAGTATACATACCAGTTTATTACATGGCATTCCACGCTCGTACTCATTTACGCAGTTCCAATGAAGTGACTTGCCATGCCAATACAAGACAATATATAATCATTATATACAGTATTAACTAATAACTGGATGACTATATTAAGATTTTAAAGTATTTATGTCTCTATAATTAAATATTCTTACCTACCTCTTTGTGTGTTCATCTGTTGCTTGTGCGTCCTGGCTGCTGTAACACTGGGATTGATAACGTGTCCATCAATCCATCCGTATGTTTAGCAAGCTTTAGTAATCCATTTAGTAACCATTAATGAAGCCGTTGATTTCCACTCATAAACCCTCTATAAAGGGTGCCTTATTAGAAAAACTCTTTGCACAATTTTCTAGAAAATGTAAGAATTGTGCAGCTACTGTCTGAAGGCTTTCTAGTATTTTTTAAACATGTTTATAAGTTTAACGAAAGGAAATCCAGAGGTCTTTCCTTTTTTCTTCATGTCTTGATGCTGTTCATCCTTGCTTTCTTAGACAGGATGCTTGGCTGAGTCTGGAACTGAAGAGCGCCTTTGACACGTTGTTTTTTGACACTCATGTAGACACAAACAAGCCTGACTTGACTTACTGTGAAACATGCACCCTCGTTATGAAAATCTCACACTCCTGGTTGTTTTTATTAAGAAAGAAAAACTATAGGTGGCTGCCACTAATACGCCATGGAACTGTACACAATCTGAGCTTGTTATTACAGAGCAATCAATGTTTTACGAGGGGGGGGGTTACTGTATATCAGTTAGAGGGATTAGAGGCTTCTATGGAGCCGATACCACTCAGAGGTATCAAGTACAAAGAGGCCACGGGCTCAGAGAGAAGAGAGGGTAGGAGGGGTGGGGGTAACACATCTACACTCGGGAATAAATCAATACCCAGCATGCAGTGATAAATCCCCCCAGCTCCAATGACCGACTGGCCCTCACACCCTCGCACACAAAACAATCTTGGTCCCCCACGTCAAAACAGCCAAAAGCTATCACTGCCATGGATCACCAGTACGCTGATGTGTCAGCTGAAAGTCAGCTTATAGCCAAGCTGAAAGAGATAGCAAGTCCTTGGCTGTGGTGGATTCAGCTATGTGTTGTAGATGTTTAAGGAAAGGAGGTTTTACTCTAGATGTGGTGTTCAGACACTTTAAGCTCAAGTGTCATTTGATTTCAGGGTGGAACTTGCATCACCATGGGTTTTTCGACTTGATTAACATAACATTTTCAAGCTAATTTTCACAAAATATCCATCACTTTCAAAGTCCTTAGTAGTGCTGGAGACAAACAAATAAGCAATCGTATATTTCAAAGCAGCATAGACTTTGAAAGCGGTGATAACCGATGCTTCTGGCCACATCGGAGCTATTTATAGCGTACGGAAGCTTGACTCTGCAAAGCTGACTTGCGGTGACAGATTGGAGATGCAGTGTAATGGGAGCAGGGTCTGGTACAGGCGACAGTGATGGGTTGATCTGTCCAAACACATTGACTTGTCCCGACTTCAGCCAAACCAGAGACACATTTATGAAACGGAGACAAGAGCAGTATCAGATAAGTACGACTCAACACAGGACCGTTTAACATCACCCTCCCTGCATGCGTCAGCGATCAGTCTGTGATGTTTAGACTGACACTCAAAAGGCACCATTTCACGACTGAGCAGGTCCAGTATTGTTAGTATCAGGTCGGGTTGACTTGGGCATGTTGATGTATTAAGGGTGTCATCATTCAAACGGTGTGTGGGCTTTGGTGCAAGGCCACAGCACAGGTTGCTATTTGAAAAATCAATAGGCGCCAAGCAGTTTATATCACTGAAAAGGATTAAATCTGCTGCAAGGGGATGCACCAGAAAGCATGAACATAGGTATGTTACCTTGCAAACTGAGAGGTAACTAAGGCCATACGTTGTCAAGAGATACATGGTTGTTTTCTTCTTTCATATATGCAAAATCTGTCTATCATAAATTTGATGCACAATCAAAACAGACTGAACCTGGTTTACTGCATCCAGCGACTGGAGCGCAGAGCAGTGAGCTGAAATGGAAGCAGCAGTGTTTTCAGGAATGATATACTGTTCTACATTCACACGGCTGATGCATTTTTTATGTTCAAAACCAGAGAGGCTTTCTCACCTTCAATTTTAAAAGTGTTTACTCAGCAGCAGTCCTGAGAGCTGATAAAATAAGTTAGAGCACCTGAATTAAAAATGATTCTTCACCGTAGAAACTGTCCCCAAAACGGTCCCCTGCGGCGTCCCCTTCCTCGCGGTAATGCGATTGGAAAAAGGTCCCACCTCACCAATAAAGGCCAAGTCTAGTGCAGTCACTCTTCTTTTGTCTTTTACTCTTTCTCTACATTTCTATTGTGCAGCTTTGCTTCTTTTATCTCATTTTATGTCGTGGCTTTAGTGATGAGCATATTCACGTGCCATAAGTACGGTGGCCGAGTTTGACCGAATAGATAGATTCCTCCAGCAACTGGTTAGCAAAGCGTAACATAAGGACATTGTTAGCCTATGTCCAAACGTAATAACAAATCTGCCTACCACAACCTGAAAAACTCACTAATTAATCGACACATTGCCATTTTACATGGGGTTACGTGTGTTACAGACCAGTTACTTCCTGGAATCTCTGCTGGTTCCTTGCCAACAAGCTTTAAAGGTGCTGGTAGAAGACTTTTGTTACCTCTGGACAGGGTGAGGTTCGCTGTTTCTCTGTTACCAGTCTTCGTGCTAAGCTAACTTAGCCAGCTGCTGGCAGTGGTGTCATATTTAATGGACGAGTGCATCAGGGGGCTGTCGCTCTCCTCATCTGTCTCTCAGTAAAGTAGCGCGAGTAAGCACTGTTCCCAAAATGTCAGAGTTTTAAATTAATATCTTTTCAGTTGTGCCGTCATGTTGCTGATTTGTTAGCGTTTTCTAACATGTCGTCAGTTGTTTGAAATGTGTCTGTGTTTCCTGTTTTGTTGTATTTTCTCGTATGTCGTTACGTGTTTTATTTTGTCAGTGTTTTTTGTCTAATGTTGCTGTATTTCGCCCCTCAAGGCCACCGTACACAATCCATAGAACAGGTTCCTTACTGTGTGGAAAAGATAAACTGTATGTATACATTTATTCCACTTATTCACTTCCAGTGTATTTTTCACCTACATCTCCATCTAATCCAATGTAGATATTGTGCCAGTTGAAGATTTATTTTGACATGTGCACTAACGTAATCCAAACTTTTCAATGGACTGACACTTTGGAATTTACACCAGATAAAGAACAAGTAAAGTTCAAAACCCAATTTTGCTGTCACTTTTGGCACCTAATAAAAACTACATTTGTAGGATGAGGAGTAATGTTCTCCTGTTGGAACAAGTCCCCAAGTTGGGTGCCCTGGGTCAGCATTGTGCCTTTGGGGAATTTCACAGTGAGCAAGATGAAGCACATGTTGGCCTGGGCGTGTGCTGGCCCCAGGAAGCTAGCTTTACTTCTGTGAATTATTTACAATGATGTATAGGCCCCGCTGCTGGGAAGCCATTCTGTTTTTGGCCACAACCTCATATCTGTTTTCCAAGACATATCCGTCACAAGGAGAAAATTGAGAAAACGAAATGGTGGGCTTGATGTATGTTTTTGGCTCCTGTTTTTCTGCAGGACATCCCAACACCTGAAAGGAAGGAGCTCAAGCAGGATTTCATAACACACTTATGAGGATTAGAGAAACAATACGTTAACTCCTGAACAGAGCCAGACAGGAAACACAAAAGGGGAAGAGGAAAAATGAATGCAGGCGTCTAAGTGTCTGTGTATGGTGCGTTCATGTGCCACTGGGAAGCTCTGGACAACTAACAGCTGAGTGTTAACTGCATTGTCCAGCTTCATTTGCAGACATTGAAACAAACAGCAAAGTAAGTCAATTGTCTATACTTAAAAGGCTGTATAAAATGGAATCTTGTCAATGTGATGTATTTTCTTTTGTAACAGGATGGTGACGTAGGACATTAGATGGTCAGGCACTCATGTAAACCAATGAGGCACAACTTGATATGATTTGATATGACAGGAATAAAGGTGTCGCTTTCAAAACAATCTGTCATGATGTAACTGGTTGGACATTTTAGTTACACCTACTAGTGCACCTTGAGGTCATCACTGAAGATGTACTCTTTTTTTAAGGATGCAGCAAAAAGTGTCCATTTCATGGGATCTTTAACTACTCTTTAAATGTGCCCTGTGGAGTTTTCTTGTTGACTACAAAACTAAAAAACCCAAATGCATTTGCATTTCTGTTTAAACACATACAATGTAAAATGTGCAATGAAAGTGGAACATTTCTTGTGGCACCTTTAAGGCACCCCGAGATACCCTGACAACCACTTTAGCAACCAAGCATCATTTATTTGACATAGCAATGACCTTTTCTCTAACATTCACCAAGAACCTTTACTTGTCTAAACTTGAAAAAAATATCCCCTGCTCTTCAGCCAAGTACCACCTTTGCTCATGCTGTAGTGAAAACTGCACTGTTATTTTGGAAAAACCACGATACCCCTCTGAACCACATTTTTGGACTGCCGGTGAACAGGTGGACCTGTCAGTGACGCTGTTCATGCACACGGTATGTGCTTTTACATTGTCCTCTCTTCATTCGCTTGCATATTTTTCTTTTCAGTATATGGAGCATGTTCAAACTAGTGGAGTGGAGTTATTGACAATGTGAAAAGGGAAATTAGGTCACAGAAATGTGGGGCACGAGGCGTTCTCAGGACACTCAAAGACCATCTTTAGCTTTATAGGTTTATCTTCCAGCCTGTTTGAAGTCAGTGATTTCAGGTCATTGGCATTCAAGCACCGATGAGCAACAGAGATAGTTACTAGGAGGTTGAATGACAGTTTCGATTAAAGTAAATTTAGTGAGTTAACTTTAAGAGGTGGATATTGATTGATCTTGTTTTTTAAAAGTCTTCATGCGTGTGATTGAAACTGCTCAATCGCTCCTGGTTTCCTGGCCCGCATGCGAGTCATTGTAAGCCCCCTGAGGAGAAATGTGGTGGTTTGAAGCCGAGATCAAGAAGACACGGCTGAATAAAAATAACACCAAAATACATTTAGCACTGAGCAGTTTCCAGGCTTTTCAATAGCAACTGATTGCGGTTTGAAAGAATGGACGGGCCATTTGAGTTCTCGGTGAGCCTAAAGTACAAAGACATGTCTGTAAAGATGACTTTTTCTATCTGGAGATTTGTCAGTTGAGGCTCTGACCCCATATTTAATAAGTCAGAACTGTCAGCGGCACATACACACTGAGATAAAAATACACATTGTCACTAAGGCACAAATACAGTAGGCATAGTTAGGCAATGTTTTTAGCAGGCTACAAGCATTAGCTTTTCAGCCCTTGGTTGCATATTGTGGCACCGAATATTTCCCCCTCTGGTGTTGCTCTCGGTCTCCAGTGAAATGCACTTTTCATTTTGTGTGTGGGCTGATAATTCACCATTAGGTATTGGCCATGCAGCACCTTCCTCAAATTTCTAATAAAACCATATACCCATTACAGTTATAAATACAATATACCAGCCCATAGCAACTGGAAAAGACTGTCTATCATTGAATTTTATGTTATCTCAACACAAACGTTTTTCCATCATCCTAACACCTCAGTCTTGAGCTCAACCCTGAGGGCCACTTAGAGCAAGTTACAACAAGTTGTGAACACAAAATTGAGGTGTTAATTTTGCAAATGCTTTAGCAAAGAGTTGCTTATTTACACATCCAACAGACACAGGGAAACAATAGGATTCATTTGGAGCGGTGTTTCTGGCTACACAGCAAATGTACAATTCCATGTCCAATATTTACTCTCTGTTAAGCTCTGTTTTGGTCTTCACCATCTCCGCAGGGGATTATCTATTTGTTTAGCTGCTAAATGCTCCACTGTGTTGATTAGCTACTTGCTAACTTGGTGCTTGGCAAGTTGCATGCGGGGGTTAATGTGAGCGTCTTCATATTTTTGCTGACAAGGGCTCCCTGCTGTGGGTTTAATCGCGGTTGATGAGTGCGGTGAGAGCGAACTGAAGCACTAATGTCGCAGGTTGTGAAACATAATGAAAGACTCTAAAATGCTCCATAGAGCTGAGGGTGATAACTATCTGTTGGTTCATCACAAAATCTACCCTGTTCACATTACACTTAGTAATTTTTTCCATTGTTAATATAAAAATATTGATTAGTGACGCTTTACAATTTTAAAAATCGTAATGCAGAAAACATACTAAGACTTAAGTGCGGTGCTATTTTCAAATTCAGTGCTACTGAAGCTGATGTGTCAGGATTTATTTACTATTTTAACTATTATGACTCCATTTTTACTCAGAGTTTTAAACATTGGAACATTTTTTGACCCATGTCACATACGCAAACATTTTCATTTTAAAGAGAGTTTTAATTCTAAAAGAGCTGACAAGGAGATTCCTCCCAAAGGCATCCTCCCTTGTGTGTTGCATAGTAGTGAGTGTCTGAGCGGAGAGGTGGAGCTGCGTTATGGGAAGATAACGTGAGGAGTTCGAGCAATCCGCCGAGCATGACACTGCCTCTGTCTGTACTTCTTGATTACCAGCCGTCCGCCGCTTCTGTAACCTCAGCAGGGCCCTTCGCCATCACTCGCCTCCCACCGCGCCTCATTACAGAGCCACAACCGCGAGCGCTGGTCCAGGATCAGCACACCTGAGCCTCGGCACTTCAAAACTCACACATTGCACGTTATTAAAGCTGATCTGGGGTCAGAGCCCAGGGACAATGGCAATTGAATGAGTGCCTCCGTGCCTGAAGGTGTGATTCTGGTTCCAGTATAATCAAATAGGCCTCCTGGTGTAAAGATGTTATTGGCTCACCTACGCAGAGGGATCATCTTAGATTATGTAACCATTGCGCTCAAAGTCTCAGGCAAGTGGATTATCTGCTTTAGGTGTTATCTTTTACAGTATGTCATTTTTACCAATTTTAATTTAAATCACCCTCTAGAATTAAACCTGCTAAAATACAGTCTGCAAATGTTGTCGCTCATAGGTTATTAGAAGGCTTGTGCATTTGTCTGTATATTACACAATCCTCTCTTTTCAAAATCTCCTATAAAAGCTTTCTCCTTTTCACACTGGGCTCATGAAATCACTTAGAGGAGGCTGCGCAAGAGTTAACGTCTTCAGCAAACACTCAACATGACGACGTGTTAGAAAATGCATCAGTTGGAGACGGTAATTGCACACCTCACTTTCAGGTGTGCTGGGACGGCGCCGCTAACGGGCTAGTCAGGCAGGATTCGCAAGCCGGCGAAAAGGAAAATAACAAAAAGCAAGCTCCTCTGTTGTCCTGCTGTTGGGATGAGCCAGGGTAGCTTGGAGGCATCAGCAGAGAAGAGGACACATCTGTATCTGATACAACACCTGGTATCGTCTAACGGAGGAGCACTGTAGCTGCACCGGTTCAATAATGATGGCCATGCTTCAATGATACTGATGTCTTTGAACGTTTATTTTTTCTTACTTCGTCTCTCTTTCTTCAGACACCGTGAAAACCACAAAATAAAGGCCGTAGGGCATTAACAAAAATCACTTGTACATGTAAAAAACTACAAAATAACATAATCTCACCAATGTAAACCAAGGAAACACCATCAAGCCGTGCATCCTCATTTTACCTCCATGCTTACTTTTACCCATAATGCAACAGGCTTGACTCTTGACTATACCTTGGTCACATCACCCGTCACGCTCTTACGACATAACCTTACGTCGAAACCCTCATATTTTAACCAAAGTTATTTTGAGGGGACATATTTTAACACATTTGTATCAATATTACCCTTTTTATCTTATTTATATTACATTAATACTTTTTAACCTGACTCCATGAACTCAAGAAATTATGAATTCATGACAGAAACATGTCAACCAAAACTTCAAAGAAAATGTCTCTGCGGACAGTTACAAGCACCTTCAGCCTCTGTCTCTGAAATTGCAACACAAATCCCTTCAGGTGCTGTTCTGTGCCAGCAGCCATTGCGCCAGACACTTGCATGTATGTGCTCAAGAGTAATCCATGTTTGTGCTTCTGATGTGTAAGTGATCTGTGACATTTTCTAACATAAGCTGTCAAAGTGTGCACATTGTGTCATCTGCAAATTTAATCAAACCTGATCTATAGCTTTGATTCACAATTTATATAATCTCTTTCCTTTGTTCAATATTTAACTCTTTATCATCTTGTCTGAAATCAAACTGCAATGACCCATTTTTCCACAGGGATAATTTAAGCTTTATTGTATTTGTTAAGGGACCGTAGGGAAATTATTAGGGGGAAGGAGAATCCAGGATAGGGGGAGGATTATGAACTTTGAATTAGCTTTCTTGCTGAAGGGAGGATAGTCAATTTTAAATTTTTTTTGGAAAGTGGGGAGGATCTTTAGTGAGTGAAGTAACAAAATAAAACTGCAACTATGTCATATATGGTGACCTCGAAAGCTCAATGTAAAAAAAAAAAAGAATAGATATTTGGTGGTATTGTGAAAATTATTATGCCATTAAGATATTGTGTTTTTATTGGAGTATGCCATCTTACATTCTTTGAGCACTTTTAGTCAGTAATAGCAAAATAAACTGTACCAATTCAATAGTGCTGCATTACATTTAAGATATTGTGGGAAGGGTGCAAAGTAAATATTAATAATTGTGAAGAGGGCTTTGGTTTAAAGAAAAAAAGAAACACAAGTTCAACCCCCCTCCCCACCTTAATAATTTTTGCACAGTCCCTAATGGTTAATGATTTTCACAATGCTCTCTCTCTCTCTGTGTCTTTCCCTCACAATGTGTTATGCAACTATAACAGTAAGAACTGAAACTGAAATTCTGAAAGAATACTAGGATGAATAAGTGACCGAGTGCCAGCGTCACAGCATTTCTTTAGGTGGTGGGCTGTGTACCGCAGCCCAATTAGTTTCCAGAATACAGAAGCAAACACAGGCCGTGATGCAAGAATGAGTGCGTTGCAAGAACGAAAAAAATATTCATTAGTGTCCCATAATGGCTGTGATTAATTTTCACCCTTGCTGATTTCTGCCCTTTTAAATTGTTTTTCAAATTGTTATGATTCCGGGATTCAATAAGGTGCTGAAATGTATTTACACTTGCAATGAATTACAATTAGTTGCAATTAGACCCTCCGATGCAATATGGCTATTTATGGTTTTTATTCGGCTGAATGTTTTGCTGAGGTTGCCCCCGTCTGTCTCTCAGGGAGCCTGCGGTTCCTGCCCAAGTAAACTGGTGTGCCCTCACAAGCATATTCCCATTTTCTGCTTCACTGAACTGGTGGGCCCCAATAATCCTAACACCATCATTTAGTCAGGCAGGCTGTGTTTTCATTTTTTTTTTACTCTATTTCTCTCCATCCCACACAGTAGGCTTGGATTCCTGGAGCCTAGCAGAGTAGAATTAATGCGTATAGTTTGTTGGCCTCCTTTTTTATGCACCTTGAAAGAGAGTAGAGTAGAATAGCCCCAAGAAAAGGTGCATTAAATTCACACGCTCATTTTTTGGAAGCTGAATGCCTTCTTCTGTTCTGATTTCTTCAGATTCTGCTGCCCGTTTCTCTCCTGCGCCTTATTGAAGGAGCACAGTTCCTGGCTGTTCCTTCCCTCTACTCAAAAAGCCTTTCAAATACAGGAGCCCGGGCAAAGTGCTTTTCCATCATCTCTCCCCTGCTCCATCATGCGGACAGCAGGTTGGAACAGAATGGCCGCTGCGCTTGTGTGCAGAGAGAAAAGGGGTGTGCAAAGGAGAGAAAGAATGAGGCCTGGTGATGGAGAAAGAGTGAGAGGAAAGGAGTGATAGGGAAAGTGAAGCCTTGCTGTGACGCTGGCACTCGGTCAGATGCTTCAAACTCGCTCCAATCAAAAAAAAAAATGAACAGAACTTGTCTATAATAACCAAAACTGGAAGGGACTGAAACAATATAGACACGTAAAATGCTCAGCCAGATACTGTGGGGGGGGGTTAAGCTTTCTTGCTTGTCCTTTGCACCATGTCCTTTAAGAAGGCAGCGTTTTTCCTTTTCAAAGATAAGGATTTGATTATTCAGGACAAGCTCTTCTTAAGCTTAGCCCTCTTAGTTCCACAGGCGGGAAAGACATCATAGATGAAACAATATGTTGTGGATATGAATCAAATGGGGAAAGTTACACGCTGGAAGAGAGAAATGGCCGTGTTTGCAGAGGCCTATGAAGAACAAAGGCAGCCGAGGCTTACGTTGATGGAAGCAAATCCTGAGTCTTGGTAACTACCCACTTTGGCTTCCATTCCGCACACGCTTGACAAAAACTTTGATCTCTGGCATACAGTCACCTGGCTTTTTTCCACTAGCCTGGATAAGTCTAGACAGATAACGTGCGCACACACAACTTTGTTCCTTGAATTTCAACTGTTTACACTGTCAAACGGATTCGCTCTCACGCTCTCGGCTGCTCTGCCTCCTACATGAATAACAGGATTAGAGGTGAAATCTATTTTTCTCAGGCTTCTCACACCGTTCCACCTTAAAATGACATTTTCTTACCAAGATAAAGGAATGTGAATGACAGCTATAGCATTTATTCATTCACTCATTGTACAGGATGAGATTTTTCTTCAATGTGACGTTTTGATATTGTAGATCTGATGGTGGCAAAGCTGGACTTAGAAAAACAGCAAGTATCAGCAGTGCTGACTGACAACTGTTCATTCATGCTGGGACTGAATCCATCTCAAAGTACCAGGATTGACTGAATTCATAAGAGTAAAACAAGCCTAGAAAGTACGCGCGCCGCACACGCATCAAAGCCAAGAACTCGTGTGAAGCGTTTGTGTCTGATTGTGTGTGTGTGTGGTGGCATGTTGGCTGGATGATATCGATTTAGGGCTTCACATCCACCTCGCCTCACCTCCTGCGCTTTACCTCCTTTAATATCATGTCTGTTGAGAGCAGGTTGCAAGCAGACCAGGGCATCAGAGCACGCTGACAGAGCACCACACAATACAATAGCTTTAAGTGGGTGTTCAGTGGCACTTTTTAAATGAGAAAAACACCTTACAGTGGGACTTGAGTAGCATTAATGGTATAGAATTTGAAATTCAATAATTTACATTGCAGTTACTAATCCCAGTAACGCTTCGCTGCTTTAACAGTTTCGCTGTCTTACCAGGAGTTTGATGGAGGGCTGATATCAGTTTGGTCTCTCTGCATTCAGTTGACAGAGTGGTGTTGTACATGTTGGCTTGCTGAGTGGGCTGGAGCTTTAGGGAGTTGGTTAGCCTCTACCAAAAGAGGAGAAATGCACCTCCCAGTAACTCCAACGTTGTCTTTTTTGCATGTCGTGCGTTTTTAGCTTGGCTTGCTAATGTTAGCCACTGTTATGCGTGGCATTTCTATCATTAGAACATTTTCTACTATTTGAACTGGCCAAAAGAATGCAGAATTTAAGCTTATTAGCACTAAACAAAAAGTACAGCTGAGGCTTTTGCAGGTATTTGGCCATAAACCAAAGAATTGAAAAATTTAAAGTTCTGCCCTGATGATCGTCATCAGTGTTGTTATAATGAATCCTGTGGGGTCCATGAACAAACAGAATCTTAAGGCAATCCCCCTTATGAAATGTTAAATTCAGTCTGGATCAAAGTGAAGCATCAGACCGACATTGCTATCCCTACAGCCTGCGTGGCTAAAAATCCTGCCTTCCCACATGTAAATTTCCCGGCTAAATACATTTTCCGAAATCTATCCGTGGGGGTCAGATGAGGAGGAAACGGACGTTGGGATATGGGACAAGTGTCGTGTATGTTGCTGCCGCTTGGCACCCTTTGAGTTGCTTTATTGTTTCATGATAAAAAGATTTAAAAAGAAAAGTCTAACTTTAAATGCCAGTGGGATGGCCCTGTCTTCAAAAGCAGCATCTCTTCCTCTTTCTCTTTCCCTCTCAACCGGCTCCCGTGTGCAGCATCCAAATGTAAAATTTCAGGAGTAACTGAGAGACAGAGATTTGAGCTGGAGAGCTGGAATGAGGTGAGGCTAAACTGCCATCAGGCCTGTGTATTAGTTCATACCTGTCATTCTCTTGGCCTTTCAAAGAGGAATCATCCACGCCACGTGCACCCTCGGATTTTAAAGGGCTCGATTTTCTCTGTCTCCAGTGTTTCATTCCGAGAGGCTCAGATGAAGCCATTATTGAACCCTCTGATCTGACGATTTTCCCTGATATGGTGTCCCTGCCTGTATAAGCTGGCCTGAAATATTGCAGGTTGATCTCTTTCCTTTGGCGAACATTAAGCCCAGCTGATTGCACAATACATTTTGCCAAGCAGCAGCCAGTCTGTGCCTCTAATTCTGGGGGTTAGTTTTAAAAGAAAAGCTGCTATTACTCAAGCAGGAACCCAAGTGAGAAATGTATTCTCCTTAGACTTTTTTTTTCCTCAGCACCTGCTGTCAAGGTGCCCTTGTGTTGCACTCTTTACTCTGCTTCAGTTGTGCTGTTCAGGAGCCATCACTGGAGATCTGAGGATGTACTGTGGGGCTGCTGTTTTAACTGTAAGTGCAAAGGCTTATATGAGCATAGCTTTTAGCAATTAAGCAGCAGCAGGCCTGCAAAGCATCCGTGACCTACCCCGATGTTTAAGAAATCCTTATTAAATCATCACAAAATGTTTTACTCTTGCAGCGATCAAAAGGCCTTTTTTTTTATCAAACGAATCCAAATGAGCAAGCTGTATGACTAGTGATAAAATTAAAAGAAGAATTAGAACCAATTCCGCACCTTTTTAATCACTCCTTCTGTCGCGGCATCAGACATCTATTAGGTTCGTAAGATCCAAGGATTCTTTTTCTTATCTCCCTTTGACTGCCGCTGATGCCAACTAAAGAGAGTGAGGGATTCACCCAATTAATTTACTGAAGCCTGTAACGCAGGCGTCCAAGTGGACGGCCTTGCAATTCAATTAAGTAGAGTGCGTATTCCGCTACACATGAAACACAGCGTAGTTATAAGATGATGTCACGGTGCTAACAGAAAGGGAAGTTCAGACTTTTGTTAGCACTGCAGACGCATGAGTGGGCGTCTTTGGAGTTGCAAGATGCCGGACGTCTGTTAGTTTAGACTTGAGAGCCGAGTTGATGAAGCTGCAATAAACAGTGTGTACAGTGCGGTGTCTGTCATTCAGTTAACGTCCTTGTGTAAATGGTAGTCAACTAAAATGATCTCCCACTGAGATATTAAAGCGTTATGTTACTGCATATCGGACTTTATGAAGCCTTGTAGGGACAATATATTGCAGTAGGGGTGTTCTGGCTACAGCTACAGGGATTTCAAGAAGACTACTGGTGTTTACTGTCAGGTGTTCTCAAAGACAAGTGTTCGAGATGATTTCGGTTGAATTGACGTTTTTTTGGAAAGCTGTAGAAGGCTCTCGCTCAGTGTCGTTCTTCCCAGAGTCTGCGTTTCCCAACTCTCTACAACGGAGCGGAAAGGTAAGATGTTGTCACGACTGAACTGGAGAACGGATGATTAAACCACCCGGGTTGAGAAATAGCACCTCAATCATGAAGCGTTCGAATGTTGGAGACATGCAGCGTAGAAGCAAAATGAAAGCCTTTGTCAGATTCACCGAAGTTTTCTTGCTTTCGTCGCTAAATATTTGTAGAAAGGAAGACAATTTGTGGCGGGGACTATACTCCTAAAATGGTACCCACAGATTCTTTTTGTGGTTCGTGGTGATTTCTAGTCAAGAAACAGAAAATAAAAAATAACAGTCATTGAGAAATACCGAATAAAAATATTCCAACAGAATTACAGTATTTTCTGTTTCTTTTTAGACTTTTGTTTTTTTAGGTTGTTGGCACAGTGGAGAAAAAGAAAGTGAAGTGGAAACAGGAAAATTCCAAAAACGTTTTATCAATGGCTTAGGTGTAAAAGTGCGAAGGCACACCAAATGACTGAATGAATGTTTGTTAGGCGTAGTACAAAAACAGTCGAAGAAAAATTTGTCGATGGTTTAATGGCACCCAAGTGGAGAATTAGCGCCATCTGCTAATATTGGCATAACGGTAGCCGATGGAAACAGAAATGAATCAGCATTTTCTTTTGCTGATTTTCTGGAAAGATTTCGGTTAACATTTGCACAAACTTTGGATGGAAACTTGAACAGAGTGAAGCAACAAAGGTTGAAGCAGGGATGTTGTGGTTTATAGTCACCATCTTAACCCGTAAGCTGTGACGGCACACCGAGTGTCCGAATGACTGAATGAATGTTTGTTACGTTTGATACAAAAACAGCCTGGTGATGATACATAAAATGAGCCACTATTTTTGGCACACTTGGTTAATGTGCTTTCTAGTGCAACTATCCCTTTAGGTGCTAAACCCTTTTCACAGCAGACATTTTGATTTGCCAAAGCAGGAAATACACAGGTGGTAATAATAACATTTATCATGGCTGCAATCCATGTAGGTGAGCCAGTTCCAGGGCTCTGATGTCATGCAGGCTCACTCAGTGGCCCGGCTTGCTAATGTTATTATTTCCGTCAAAATGTCTGGCATGAAAGGGTCTATCTCGATGTCCTGCCCCCCGTGACCCTAATATTGCGCCTGACACCCAACAGATGCTTTCACTTACTAATTTTAAATTACACCCCTTCTGTTGCCGTCGATCAAAATACTTCAGGGTCATGCAGACAAATACAGTACTACGTTTTCCCCGACATCGTCTTTCAGTTTGACCTGGGGGATCCCCATGCGGAGGACAGCTGGAGGACAAAATCCCTCCAGCATCCAGTTTTATCTTCTTGTTATTGCCCTTGTATGCTCAGGTAGAGGGCTTGCACATGACACTAAGAATTGCAGGCCTTGTGTAGGGTCATTTGAGCGTTTCCTGTCTGATTGCTTGGAATGTGCATTCAGTTTAAAAACAATCCCGATTCCCAAATGGCTGCACGTGGGCAAGAAATCACTGGTCTGCGCATGTTTATCTTTTATTTATTATCAGACGTAGAGTTAAATTTTTTTTCTTACAAACAAATTTAGCAGGATAAAATGTTCAAGGCTGCATGACATTAAATGATTCAAGTTTGGTTTTAAAATTAAAGTGTGAAAAATGAAAAAGCTGGTGTGGGTTATATTTCCTTCAAGGAAAATAACTTTCTGCAGAGATATTGAGGAATCCACATAGCAATCAATGAATATCGTTTTTTATATACTGTGCAGATTCACACTGCACTGTCTGATAATCATTCAAATATCTTGCATAAAAACTGTCAAACTTAAACAAGTGAGTGCCGTGTCTTTTGTAAGCATTATGTCATGTTCTGTGCTGAAGGAAATGCCTGTGAGCCAAACGTTCCTTGTTCACAGTGCATCAAAGGGAACACCTTGTCTGTCTGCAAGCTGCAGCGTGCACGCACAGATTACCTTCCCAGCCTGCGCCTGTCAAAGTAAATCGACAGAATTGTGAAATAAAGGAGAGATAAAGGGGCAAAGGCACATTTTCACTCTCATTTTGAAACGTCGCTCCTGCAAAACCACGAAAAGAAAAAAAGAATCAATTACTTTTCGCCGCCATTTTTGTCCCAGTTCAAGTTGGAATCTGGAGTTCAGCTGAGAAAGATGAATTTAGTTGTATTTGAATAACAACTTTGGCTTTTGCATGAATTTATGAATTTCGCTGGTTCTGATGCAGCGACTGCAGGTATTATAGGACACGCGTCTGTATCACAATTCGAGAGGCTCAGCTGCTTCTTAAACAGCAACTTTGTTTTCATCGTCGCCAGCTTAAACTTTGCTGATGCCCCCCACCCACACCTCCAGCCGTTTGGTGCGCTCATTCTATCAAACACTCTCAAAACCGTTAAACGAAATTTCATACTGCCAAACTCTGCCTCCCACTGCCTGTCACTTCCAAAACTGTTGTATTGATTTTTGCATACTGCATAACTACAGTAAGTCTCCCACTCTCCAAGAACAACATCTCCTTGTTCAGAGAGTGTCAGAGCTTTTACCAGCTTTTTGCTAAATCTGAAGGGAATGAAAATCCAAACATGCAGGATTAGATTGTCTAATTTACAGTAGCTCCAACTCCGCTAAATTGGTCATGTGAAGCATCACATCTAGCCTGAAAATCAGACCGGATTGCCGGATCTTGTTTGATTGAATTAATGTGAACTAAATATAATCATATTAATTATGTTGCGGGGTCTCTGCCAAGTCGCAAAATGTTTATACTGAACGTATCTGCGGAATGTTCACCAGCAACATTTATTGTCGCTACCCTAACCGCTCGTAGCAGCTTAACATATTTATAGTTTTTAAACAAGTCAAGCACTTAATTAAAGTTAAGGTAAGAACAGCCCAGCATGCCTAGGAATTACGTCAATTTCATACCTCATAATTTACAGTATGTCCAATGTCCAATGCCAACATTCAGGAGAAACATCGCCCTGCAGAGCTGGAGATACAGTTCTAGACGCAACAGTTCCAGACGTGCGCATGAGCGAGTTTACAATGACAAAAATGGCGGTACAGCGAAAGGCAGTGCAACTGCCCAGTCAACTGTGTGTGTGTGTGTGTGTGTGTGTGTGTGTGTGTGTGTGTGTGTGTGTGTGTGTGTGTAGGCATACTGCTGCACTAAATGTGAAAAAAAGGGTTGTAACTTGTTGAGTAATGCAGTTTAGTCTACGTTTACGCCCATAATCAGCTGATTAAGACAAGCATGAAGAGAGAGAGAGAGAGAGAGAGAGGGCTGTGAATGAGAGAATGAATGAGACATAAGAAAAGTCTTCCTCATTGCACTTGCGCTGCATTTGTCAGTGCTATTACTGTCGTGTTTTGGATTATGATAGCTACTTGGTTAGGGTTAGGCGACCTTCCATTGTCATGATTTAAACAATAATAACCATGTGGTTGTCATGGCTAAAAGAAACCGACGTTGACTGTCGTTAGGAAACAGGAAGTGATCTGTAGTCTGACGTTTTGATTAGCCATTGACCCTGACCGTCTCTTTGTGAAGACTTTGTTTCTCTGAAACAACGTCACACTATTTCCTCCTTTGCTCCCAAGAGGGACAGGAGTCACTTGAATGTCAGCATGTTGTTCTGGGGCATTCCACGGCTGATGCACTCCCTTTTCTTAGGAGGGCGTTCGGTTGGTTGAATATCAAATACACTCAGCTAAAGCTCAACACGGGAACATGTTTACTTCTTCGGGATTTCCCAAACCTTTGGGCAAAGTTCGTACAAAGCCTTGAAGGTTTGGAAAATGCTTCATTTTAACAGTTATGTTTTCAAGATTAGGAATACTGTATGCATGAATTTGAATAAACCCCTTGAAGAATGTTTTATTTTCAACATAGTCTGGCATTTCATCATCTACTCAAACACTCATGTAAACCAAAGATCTCTTAATGTTTAAAATGAAACAATCCCATCGTCATGTTTGTTTGTTGTCTCCTGGCATCTAACACCAGATGCAGAGCGTAACGGAGCTAGATTGACTGACACGGGCTCGAAAATGTTTTTCCCCTTACGCTTCACGTCCATCTGCTCTCAGATGATTGCTGTTGGCATAAAGGACTTCTGTAAACTTTATCTTTCACAATTGCAACTATAGTAACATGTTAGATGTGATGATAAAAGATTTGAGAATCTGAACATATTTTGGTTTAGGTACCTTGAAAGTGCTTGAAAGGCTGCTTGAATTTGAGTCGTAAAAATCTGTTCGAAACCCTGGTTCCTGCCTGTTGCCAGCGAACAAAGTCCTCGCAGCAAATATGTTTCCTCCAAAACTTACTTTTTTTAGGAGACAGGGTTGCTTCATCACTCACCAGCTTGTTACGATAGCACTGTAATGTATGTAATGGTGCCAGGCCAGCCCACATTATTCAGATCTTTGATTGCATTCCTGTGTCCCTGCCAATCTCCACAATGAGATCTGGTTCATGCTAGACGAGCATATTTTCATTGAGAGTATTAATAGTTTATGGACTGGCCCCAGGCTTTGTTTTTAGAAGACAGGCTGAATTGAAAGAAACCATCAACAATCCTCACCATCCCTATCAGACGCATATTGCATATTAAGCATAGCCTGGTCCCAGACCTCCAAATCACTGCCTGCATCTCAAATTTTGTCAGACGACCGCACATCAGCCTGAGTATGAGGCCAGACTAATTACACATGTATGTGAGAACATGATTTTGAAGAGCACAAAAAGGAACGGTGGCTTTACGGTACTGATTCACAGAGTGGGGTTTTTTTCCCCACTAGAACATGCGTGTGATGCGTGGGTGTTTTCCTATCACGTGAAAGATCGAACACAAGCGGAGATGAGCATATAAAAGCAGGCAGAGAGGAAAAGAGAGGGAGAAAAAAAAAAGGATGTGGGGCTGCATTGTAAACAAGTCTTACCCTAGGCACTGCACTTGGTTCATATGAGAAGCATGGCAAAAAATAAATAAATAAATAAACAACAAAAAAAAGCTCATCACATTCACAGATGGCTACCCAATCCAAGGCAAATGTCAAAAGGACTCACATAACAGCCAGAGCACCTGTGAAAAAGAGCACAGCACGGAGAACATGGTGGATTTACAGATGGTTAGATGGGCTGGGAGATCATGGAAATCCCATCACAAAGGACACTGAATCAAAATAATCTGTGTGTGTTTAAGCAGCTGCAGATGATGCGCTCCCATTTGGTCAGGACGTTTATATTTGTTGGAATAAAAAGTATAGAGGGATCAAAAAAAAAAAAGGCGTTCGTGTCTCTCTTAAGGTTAAATCACACTTCAATTTGTGGCAGATAATAACGCTCACAGGAAGACAAATAATGACATTCGGGTCAAATAAAACTTGTTTACAGTACATTAAGGCTAACAAACCACAAAAAAATACACTGTTTCATGGAGATATAACAGCAACACTACCGTTCTTTACAGGCTACTGTTTCGCTAAAGGTCACTTCTAACTAAATGTAAATTAGCAAGTATTTTCTCTTCCACTTTTCGATTATTTCACATTTTACTCCCTCTGGATGATTTGAATGACAAAGCACTCCGGAGCTTTGAGGCTAAAGGCATAAGAGTCCGCACAAAGCTGCATTCCCTCCCAGCCTATTCCCATCCAATACATATGCTAATACTTCAAGTCACAGCTTGTCGAAGAACTTACAGTATGAAACGCTTCACAGTTAAATTTATTTAAACTAGCATTCCAAAAATGTATCCGGATGACATTGTTCGGCGAAATAGAGCAAATATCCAAGAAAGTCGCCTTGTATGTGAAGCTTCAGTTCCCCAGCAAGCCAGCCATGGATCAAAGATAGTCTTATTCCCCCAAAATCACCTAATACCAGGTTAGAGCATAGTATATCCTTTTGCAGTTAGACATTTGAGACTCACTCAATGGGAGATTTAAAATGCCTACATACAAACCAATCAAACAAAGAAATGAAATGAAATACAATACACACTGTTATCACGTTTCTCCTTTTTATGCATGCATTTAATGCATTTAATTGAAAAACACGTGTTAAGCGCCAGAGAGTGAACGAGGGAGAGCAGTAGACAGGACAAAGCAGGGAAGGAGAGAAATCAAACTTTATGTTACGTTCTAAAGATAAAAATGCTCCAAAGGGGACATTTAGTTCCTAGGAAACTTCCTGAAATGTGTTAGCTCTGGTCCCATAGTTCCTGGAACCTTTTGGTCAAAAGGGGGCTAATGTGACATAGAATCTTTAATGCCACATTAAAATCAAATCACAACACAGAAAGCTATTTGAGGAGGTGGAAACGCATTGTCAGTGCCAAAATTCATGTCCCAATGAAAAACAATTAGTTCGGTTATTAAAGTCAAACAGCGAAATAATTGTCCTTTAAAAAATTATGTTTTTCATTTAATTATAACACATTAAATACATACATAAAATACATAACAATGTTCATTGTATTTCATTTTATTTCTGTGTTTGATTTGATTTTATGGAGGCGTTATAAATCTTCCAAACACTGCAGGTAGTAAGACATACAATAAAATTGGTTAGCCCATGAGCCCGTGTCTTTGTGCATAAAGCAGCTCTAATTGCTTCAAATAGAATATTACCAGTCAAGATAATCTAAGGCAGAAGGCGTGTGTGTGTGTGTGTGTGTGTGTGTGTGTGCTTTGAACATACAGTAGATGAAAAGTAAGGACATTAAGAGGACGTCAGAGGTGATTTACAATTGAACACATTGACATTTCGAAGAGGTTAAATTTAATCACTCAAAGCAATTCAGCGAACACCTTAGGCATAATTATGTTGATGTGGTATTGTAGGTTCACAGGCAGATAAAAAATGATTAGTTTCTGGCTGATAGGAAAGTTCGACGCATCAGATGGGAGAAAAGACTTTGATGAAATACACTTGCAAAGTTATTGCTCCTCTTTCCTCTTTGTTTTTCTGCTTTTGGGCTTCTTTAGCATCTGTTTCCCCACCTGCTAAAGGAAAGGCATACTGTCTGCTATTGTGGAGGTTACGCTACCATGACTGCCTGTACTGTATCATGGTCATTTCACAAGGTGTCTGTTACATTTGATGTTTAGGCAATTATGACTTTATATCACTGTGGGCGTGTTCAGGCAATTTTGAACGACCTGCGTTGGTTCAAAGCGACAGCGTTTCCTGAGGGTGTAGCAATAATGTGGATCAAATCGAAGAGACCAGCAGTGCAAGATGAGACTGCATCAATTCAAACATATGGGACTGGAGACAAGTTGACAGATTGGAGTCTTAATTATATAAACATTTCATAGAGGCAGAGCTGCACTTTGGAATGAAAAACAACCTCATCGGTGCAATTTAGCCTCAACGGACAGAGTGAAGGAGCATTTTATTTATCCATTAATGTGAGGAGGCGGTAAGAAAAGACCATTATAACTCACTACAAGTATTACCAGAGAGTCTACAGTGTTTTCAAATTTCAAAGCAGAATTTAATATGAGGATGTCTTAAAGTTCATCCTTGACATTGGAAACGGTCAACATCGAAGCAGAAGAGGCCGAGATATCCTGACTTTTCATCCCTAAAAGGAGTCAAGCTTCAGAAACCCCTGATTCCTCCATTTCCCATAATGCAACTTGATGGCATCTTCCATTGATCCCTCCCCTGCCTGGTGAACATCCTTGTCTTTCAATCTCCACATCTCCAGTATGTAGCGCAGGCTTTTCATTAAATAACTGTTGTCACAGGTTGACGAGAACTACCTGACATGAAATGTGTACAAAAGTGTGTCTTTGAAAGATCTTCAATTGTATGCTTTTAAATGAGAATCTGCCAAACGAGCCACTGTCATATGCTGCGGTTTGACCACATTAGATCAAACAGAAAGTGGCAGCAGCTTTAATAAAACACTGATTAGCTATATTTCCTGTAGCAAATGTTTCACTGACTACCAGGATATGTGCTAACAATCTCAGACTTACATTTTCAGTATACAGTGTTATATGAGTGTTATGGTAATATTTAGTTTTGGATTGTCTTGGTAGAAAGATGTAATTTGGCTTTATTTATTTGTGAAAACTTGTTCGTTTGGCTATGGCCTTTCGTAAGCTAACAGACAACAGATCACAAGCATTTAGACAGCATATTTCCTGCTTAACTTTAATTTATCATCCAATTTTCTCTCATCTCATTCAGTTTCTCTTAAGTGAGATTCTTTGTTCTTTGCATATGGTTTTCTTAAGATTGTATTGATTGATCCTTTTAGAAGGAAACCTTCTGCTACTAAATTCAATTGTGATTTATTTCAGAACAACATGAGATGATGAGGCATTGCCTACGTTTGGCCAGTTTTCATTTGAATAAATCCAATATGCCAGCATGGGGAATGTTGTGTTTTTTTTACTGCAAATCTTTGTGGAATTCCTGCAGTTCAGCTCTTTCAAATTGTCTATTGTTCTTAGAGATAACCTATGATTTATTACAACATGTGATTTTATTTTCATAGCTTTCAACTAAATTTGGCTGAACTGTTTATTTAGACCCTGTGTGATTGGTAGAAGGAGAGTTGGTAACAAGAAATCCATATCTACAGAGAATTAGACGTAAAAATAGTAAAACCATCAAATATGTTATTAACAGAATGATTGATTGGGAGCTATTTATTTCATGGTGAACCAAGACAATCTCATATAGCAGTATACAGTAGATGCCTAGCAGATGTCCTCTTATTGGTGCCTTTAGTGTGAGGTGTGTTATGTACATTTGTCGGATTCAGTAAGGAGGTACTGTCTTTGAGCTGAACTAGTTACCATGGAGAGTTGTGACGGGCCGTGGTTATTCCCACCTTGCTCTGTCACAGGGGCTAGCCGAGGCCATCTCGACGGTTATCTCGTCCCCTTTCAACTTTATCTCTTCAGCCATATTGTGCCTCCAATCCAATCCCCTGCCTTCTCAAGTCTGTGGCCTCACTATTTCTTCCTTTTTATGACAGATAGAAAGAGATATTACCCTCTGTTCTCCACCTGGGGGAATTCTGAAGAGGAGTCATCCCATTTTCAGCAGGTGATTGTGTTCCTGCCTCACTTAGACGATGGCACAATGAATACCAAACTCTGACAGCAGACCATAAATTAAAGAAGAAAATGTAAACAGAATTACAGACTGGCCTGTGGGCAGCAAAGCCTCACGCACACCAGCATTAATGGACAGTTTGAATTCTATATTTGGACCCAAATTGATTATTTTATACACAAAATGTGTGCTATTAAAGCATACCTAAGGGAGAGAGCTGTCACTGAATGTCCACCCTGCATTTACATCCTACTAGAGGCAGAACTTGGAAACCATGACTACTTTCAAAGGAAGAAGAGGAGGTGGGAGAGAATGAAAGTGGAAGACAGCAAGGCTGTTAATAATTAATTCGGCAGAGTTTTGGTCCTTCGAGGCCAGAGGAAAATATATTGATGTTTGAAAAATGCTAATTGAAGAAAGGAGCACACTTTGGTTTGGAAGGCATCCGTCTGCCCAGGCAGTTTGAAATCTCACTGCTGCCTGGGCTAATGGTGCTAGTAATGCCTTTGGGGAAACACGGCATGAAACACAGAGGCGGACGCTAATGAGTCTCGCGGACCTCTCCGGCACACAGGATGGATGAGAGCTATGAAGAGAAGATGCTGAAAAGGAAGAAGGAACCACACTTGGTGCAAGACGTCTTCTATTCTTTTTAAATTTCACGGCAAATGAGGGAAGAGGGATCCCTCCCGGGGGAAACTGGATTCAGGCAGCCAATATTGAGTCACACTTCAAATGGGATCAGCATAGAACGGAACAATGAGCAACGCATCCACACGGCACAAGAAAGACAGAGAAAGAACACAACTGCAAGGAAACATCTCACTCATGCACACACTTTCACTTCTGTCCGTTTCTCACACTAAGCATTTGGTCAAATTGTACAAGATGATTTGCGCAATCCATTAAACATGCATATACTTGCACAAGAAAGAGAAAGGCAGAAACAGCAGTGTGGCCATGCTACAGCCATGCTAGCAGCTCTGTGAGTCTGTACTTAGGCTCAGCTGTGCTTTGGGCTACATGCTAATGGCAGCATGCTTACATGCTCATAATGACAATACTAACATGTTGACGTTTAGCGTGTACAATGTTAACCACGCTAGCCATGTTAGTTTAGGTCTAATGCTAACATGCTAGTAAGCGCTAAACACAAAGTGCAGCTGAGGCTGATGGGAATGTCATTAATTCTGGAGGTGGTTGGTCATAAACCAAAATATTGGACAGATTTACATTTTTAACCTGATGACAGTGCCAGATGGAAAGTTGGGAAATTTCATAACAATCCAACCAAAAGCTGTTGAGCTATTTCACCCAAAACCAGAAATGTCAACTTCATATTAGTGCCAGAGAAACGCCAGGGGATCGTGATTAGGATTCATCATCTGGGAACCATGACTGGCTGTACACAATCCTGTGCCAAACCATCTAGTAGATGTAAAGATATTTCTCAGTGAACACTTTGATTCACTCTGGTTGTGCCAGATTAAAGGTGAGGGGATCACCAATGTCATTAGGATTCACCCTCTGGGGACCCTGAATGTCTGTACCAAACTTCATGGCACTCTATGCAATAAAAAGTAATTTCACCCAATAAAACAAAAGTGCAAACGTCATGGTGGCACTAGAGTAAAAGCCGGCTGATCACCACAGTCATTAGGATTCATCCTCCGGGGACTATGACTGTCTTGACAAAATACATCCAATAGTGGCTGGGCTATTTCAGTCCAGATCAAAGTGATGGATGGACCAAGTGATTGAAAATATAAAATTAATTACATAGAAACAATCGACTCGCCCAATCAATTTATACTCTAATTCTATCAAACACTCCTATACTTACACATTTCCCGTGACAATATCTAATAAATGGCAGTCATTAAGTTTTAATTTCTTGCCTCCAGCAAAAAGGTGAAGTGAACAAACGGAAACAAATTACCCATCACTGTATGTCTACGTTTCTTTCGTGCCATGTACACATGCGATGTAAGCAGTACAGCGTGTGCCTTCTTCTTCAACATGAAACAAATCTATTCCTGTAGGTGGTGTTTACTCAGTGCTCTCGGAGGAGTTTATTCAGATGATGTTCACATGTAGGTTTGTTTGATCTTGTGAAGTGAAGTGGATTCTGTTGTTCAAATCATATACAGTGCATTATATCACTCCTATTCTAACTCAAATGGTGAATAAGATGATAATTGCTGAAATATTCTTTCAGATGATATAAACAGCATTTGTTTATAGCCTCCCATCCGCACACCCCCGTCACCCCTTCCCGCAGAGCTAAACACAATCAAAGCCACACTTAGATTGGGGGTAATGAGACTGAATGCATTTCAAGAGCTTTGCGCTGGAATAATCTTTTATTGCACGCTGCTTCATTAAAACACAAGTGTCTTATATCTCATACAGTATTCCATTTCTGTCCCGTGAGAGATGGCCATCTGAGGACGGGGATCGCCTTTGTAGCGGCGGATTGTCAGAAAGACGAGATCCAATCTTTCTCTTTCTGCCTCCCTCCCTCCCTCTCTCTCAGCTGAGGACAGATAGCGCTGATATATTGCACATGCAAGGTCTCACCGAGCTCCCTTTCAAAATATGCGATGCACGTAGGTGATAAAGTTAAAAGCAAGTGTATCAGAGCACATATCTCATAACCAGGAGATAACTCACGCAACTTGACGAAGATGAGCGTTTGATTAGACACAGAGATTATTTTATTGCTCTCCGCTCTTCCAATAGATCTGATAAGATCGTTCATTCAGAGCATCCCATTAAACGATGTAACCTTGGTGCCTAATGTGAAAATCCACACCGCAGCAAGTAACCGTCTTTAGCTGAGCGGTTTGTTCCTATCTGCATTTCCTTCAGCAGGGTACTTAAGTACAGTTTTGAGGTAGTGCTGCTTTACTTGAGTATTTCTCCACTTCATTTTAATGGTAAATACTATGCTTTTTACTCAACTGCGGTGATCTGACAGCTGGAGTTACAGGTTATTTAGATTTATTTGCAAATTATTTTTCATTTAAAATAATGCATTATATGTGATTATATGATATGTAATTGTACTGTCTAATTAGAATTATATGAATGAAAGTGAACGTAAAAACAACAGTTGCCAAAAAAATACACTGACGTGCCTCCGGTGTGTGAAGACCTGAAGACTAGACTGACAATAACAAAAATCAAAAGAGTAAAATATAACTAGTACTGATAAGACTAAAACTCAATCAAAATCAGATGCCTAAATTAAAACTTGCTTCAAGAATTTTCTAAAAATCTCATTTGTTGTTTTATCCCCATAATCTGCTGCATCCTTTCTTGTTTCAAGATACAGACAATCATTTCTAGAACATTGTTAAAAGTGCATATTATTAGACTACAATAATAATAATAGTATAATGAATGAATTATTATTAGGATTTTTTAGGACTGATTTTGAGGGTGGATTTTAGACTTGAGATTTGAGACTTTTGCAGATTAAACAGTATATACAGCAGTTAAAATCAGCAACAATTCTGCTTACACATTCATACATTACAGATCATATTTTTATATATAATATATATAACACTTTGAAAGGGGCCATTCGGCATGATGAGTACTTCTACTTTAGTTATTTAAGTAAATTTAGCTAATAATACGTCTATACTTTTGCTCAAGTAATATTCTGAATACAGGAGGACTTTTACTTGAATGGAGTATTTCTACATTATTGTATTACCACATTTCCATGAGTAAAGGATATGAATATGTCTTCCACCCCTGGGTATTACAGTAAAACCCTAGAAGCATGCAGTGTGATGTGATCATACACATCGCAATTACAGCCCACTTCAAACCGGGGAGGGGAACGGTTAATGTTCCCAGGCGCTCACCTAACAATCGACGCCAGAGGTCATTAGCATTCACGGCGGCTCTCAGCTTCCTCTCGCCATCGGTCCCACTTCATCAGTTAAACAGCGAGCTCCTAACCCTGGCTTTGTTTGGTGGGAGCGTCCATGTCTGATAAGGGCCCCCCTGATATGGCTGACATCATTAATCACCAGCACTGTGGGAGGACAAGGTGGGCAGGTTGAGCAGCAAGTACCACCATCTCTCCCTGTGCATCCGTTTTAAAGGTGCCATGCTCCTAATTAATAGAGCTGGCCCTCTCTCTTTGCAGACATACATCAAAATGCATGCAGGGGGAGAGGTAAATAATGGCAGGCAGACAGGGAGTTTAGGATTACTGTTCTCTGTCAGAGACATATAGAAAGCAAGAGAGATGGAGTGAATCAGAAAGGAGGCTGTGTGCTGATACTGTATGTGAGAGATAATGCTGGAGAGACAGTGAGGGAGAGAGGGAGGCGAGCCTCAGTGGACAGAAAACTGATATTGCCAAGTACTTGAAAGGTGCAACCGCAAATGTCAGCACCATCGATAACGCCACCTTGTTGGTGACCATTTTTCGTCTTCACATTAAGCGCCCAGGGGGGCAGTAAAAACAGTTGAAGTGGGGAGAGATGAAACATGGGGCTAAAGCTTTAATTTTACTGCTCATGCACGCTGCTGGAGCCAACTTTTAATTGCCTGTTACAGATGATGGATAAAGAAAAGTGGGGCAACCGGCTCCATGTTAAACTGTTTATAGGATCCTGTCACTGTGTGAGTAAGTCAGACATTAGATGAGCTTGTGATTCAAAGAAAAGCAGAATGTACAGTGCTAAAACATAGTGGTGAATATGGTTATTTTCTGCTCTTAGTGTTACTTCTCTTGAAATAATTAATGTTCAGCGATAAAACACAGGAGATGAGATTTTTTTTTTTAAAAACACAAAGACCAAGATTGTAAAAAAAAGAGAAAGAAAAAAGGTGTTATACAGCATATCTCCGCATTAAGCAAATACATAAACAAAACACTGACAAGGAAATGTGTGTGTGAATGTTTCCCACATTTTCTTGAGAGTTAAGCCTTTTTATCTCCATACTAATGTCCCTGCTATACTCATAACCACTCCTGTCACTGCTGAAATTAAGGGCACTTAGTCATTACCCACACCTGAGGAGAAAAATAAATATAAAAGAGCTTGTTCTAAAAGGATGCTCCAGTCAGAACAAAATAAACCTCCTCATTAATTACTTCAAGTTGCCAGGTACATGCAGAGATTCCCGGAATTTCATTTTTTCTCTTGAGTACGGTCCCTCAGGGAGTCTGTTTCAGCCTGAATATTATTGCCAGCAACACCAGAATTTGAATCTAATGAATATAAGTCAACATCATTCATACAGTAATACTTATATATATATATATATATATATATATTACACAGTCCCAATAACCAGTGCAAGTTCAACAAATCACTGGCAGCCGACAGAATAGCCAGAATCAAAGTAGTTGCAACCTGTGCCTGTGTTAATTAGGTGCCAGGCAAAAAAAAAAAAAAAAAAAAAAAAAAAAATATAAATAAAAAAA